>JAPYYQ010001116.1:0-39923 GCA_030522585.1 Anagyrus pseudococci | reverse complement strand
TGGGTGCTGTGCCAGGCACTTGAGTATAGGCTATACTTGAAAACGGCGTCTCTGCTATACCCGCAGGTATAACCTCTGAACCAATTCGTTTTCAGTGTATGCGTCTACGTGTGACTTTGCTATTTCGATTTTTAGCATTTTTATTTTTGTAAGGCGTAGGAGAAAAGTCGAGTTTCTCGGCGTAGAACGTATATTTTTTTATTGATATTTCTTATATTCCAATGAAGCGACAAGAGGCCGGAGTGAAAATTATATTGGTATACGATGATTAATGATAAAATTGCTAATGGCGATTTTGGAAATGCATCGGTTACATCTTACTCGACGCCGTTTCTTTCTTAACGGCGTATAAACGAGGGTCCGCGATTTAAGAAAAAAAGCCATTAGCGTCGGCCACCTTCGTAGCCGGGTTTTATCGAAATATGGTAATAATCCCAATCGAAATAAGATTTATCGGGGGCAATTAACGTTGACAAAATTCGGGGTAATCAAGTGAAAGTACACGCGAGTTCCAATAATTTACAATACTAGAAATCTTCCCCCCTCCGACAAAATTCGAGTCGCCTCAAATTCTTATTAGCCGCTCCATCTGTAAAGTATACGTTTAACGACCTCGTATATGTATACGTTCAATTAAAAATCAATCAATCAATAAAATAACAGCAACGGAAAAAGAAGTGTTCCAGCATCGCGTGCGATCATCGTCTTTTTCTTATCGCGAGGAAAGCCATCCGGCGCCAATAATATCTGTTTACAATATCCAGTCTCCCTCTCCCGCGGGCGCAGGCACGTCTAACCGCGCGCAAGTCCCGCCAACAAACGTCATCCTCATCGAGCACAGCCACACGGCCGAGCGATTTCCTATCAGCGCGATGATCACGCGCTCCTCCAAACAGCCGTACATCCTCCGAAAATAAAAGCGAGCGAGCCCGCGTTTAAACGACATTAAAGTGCATCCGAGCGAAATTAAGACAAATCGACACTGGGGCTATGGGAGGGAGGGGGATTGGCTCTGCAAACCGCAGACCGTGACCGTGAGGTACGTCGGAAGTTGAAGGACTGGGCTGCACGGAAATAAAGCGACTCTTAAAAATAAAGCCTGTATGGCTATAGGCCCCCCCTCGGGGGCAGAGATAGAGGGGGAGAAAATTGATATCGCATACGCAGAGAGCGCCAAGGCCCGGCCTTCACCCACTTAGTCCCCGCCTCGACTATACTTGCGCGCTGTTGTTCGCACGAGGAAGGTGTACTCGGCTGGTTCGTTTTTTTTTCTTTTCGGGGGGGAAGGAGAGGGTAGGTGTGCGAGGCTATGCGGCTTTGGTAATGAAGCTCTATACGCCGACGCCGGATATTTTTTACGAGGGTTATTAATCAGCCGTGAATTTTTAGCGGCTGGGCAGTGTCGTTTAAAGGTCGGTTGCATGTATTTTTATATAGAATGCAGACGGAGGCTGATTAGGTGGTAGGGTATAGTGATAGGGGGGAGAGAGAGAATTTTGGATTTCGCACGCGCGAGGATTTTGGCGCGTCTGCGACTTGTCTGCGGGCTGCTCTGTCCGACTTGACAAATTTATTTCGGAATTCCACTGCGTTGCTTATTTTTTTTTTAAATTCGAATATCGTGCCTCAATAGGAGCATTCATGAAATAATAGACATTTCTTTCGCCAAAACGCCCGTCAAAAATTCTTTCTCCGTGACTCGAATCACAATCCCAGGCTTTGACAACTGCGCTAGCATTGATTCTCCGAACACGAGCATCAGCGGAGTCCACAGTGTACGCGGAGTAATTAAACGTCGCTCTCGTTGACGAGGACGACTTTTACGCGAGATTTCGGTTGGAGCGAGTATTCGATGCCAGCAGCGACATAGGTTCTTTATTTTTCTGCTTTTTTTTTATCCCTCCCCGTTTTTTCCTTATCAACACGGTGTCCTTCTATGGCGACAATTATTGCAATCACGCAAGTGCGCGCGAGATGGAAAGACGGTGGGAGAGATGGGCCTGAAAGACTTTCGCTTTGGAATATTGAAATAGGGAGAAAGCAGCCCGCGCTCCTTATGCTCCTTTTGCGATTTTCTTTTTTCTCTTCTTCCTCCTCCTCCCCGCCCCCCTTCACCTTTTCTTGCCTCGTCGTACTTTTACACAGTGGCAGAGAGCGAGATTCGCAGAAGCCGAGATTAATACCTGTTTCGCTTGATTGCCGCGTTGATTGGTCTTCCTCTCTCGTCGTCCCGGAGAAAATTAATGTTATTGCTAATTCATTTTATTAATATTTCACCTGGTGAAAATGGACGTCTCCGAATGGATATGTGCCGCAAATTGATTTCACGTTAGTAACGACGTTTTATCTGCAGTTTACACTCGAGATAGACGCTCGTTGTTTTTCAGTTCGTGAGAAAAAAAAGTGATTTTTCAATGAAATACGTCTATTTATCATTTTGCAAGGCGGATCGGTTCTCTCCGTTGCTTTCATTAATAAAAATCGAATAGCTCGGAGACGCAGACAAAACGCACGACGCACAAGCGCGACGCGGGTATACAAATTCGATTTATTATTAGAACGAAGCTCCCCTCAATAAAATGCTAATTCCATTTTACAGTCGGCTGTAAAATTTTATTAGGATCCAAGCGGCTTTCATTAAATCCTTTCACAGAGCGGCCGCCTTAGGCATGTTTATTGAAATCCAATCTTGGAAAAAAGCTCGTGTGCTTTACTCTCCCGTGAAAATCGCCGCCCGTCGTGTATAGCCCAAATACAGAACCCAAGGCGCCTGTGTCTGTGTGTGTATATAGAGTGCAGAGTAACGTCGAGGCTCCCGAAATAAGCCAATAAACGAACAATAAAGAGAAAAAAAGAGAAAAATCGGGAAAAGGAGGATAAAAGTAGAATCCGAGCTTGCGCTGAGTGTCCGATGGATGGTAAAGGGAGAAACAGAGCGTGCATGCGCTCGCGTGCACGAGGGCAAACAAACGATGAGGGTCCGAGGAGTGAGAGCTAGAGAGCAGAATAGAAATTCAATGAGAGGAGACCGACGGAGAGGAGGCCTGAGAAATGGGATGGGGGGGGGGGCAAAATAAAAGAGAGGTATAGTCGCACGTGTGTCGGTCGCGATAATTTTGGAATAAATGCGAAAGTGTGCAGTCGCACGGTGTATACGCACACGCGCGCAGCAGCCGAGAGAGGCTGGTCAGTGTAAATTTAGACGAGGGAAACCTAGGACGGAAATATAATGTTCGGACCTATCGCTTTTTTCGTATACCTCCTCTCGGCGCCGCTTTATCATTTCGAAGGCTCTCGTGTCCACGCCCTTCAAAATTCTCAGCTTCACGACAACAACCAACGTCAACTACGACGATTGATATGTGTAGAATCGCGGATGGTAGTGAGGGGGAGGGTCGTTTTCATTTCATCGAACGATATATATTTTCCAAGGGACCCGACGCGCTTGATCGAACTTGAAATTCATTATTTTTTTCCTCCCCCGCCCGCTCTCTTTCTCTGTCTGACTTCAATGCTGATCTTGACTTGAAAGTGATGAAAAGTTATTTTTAAGCGCAAACTCGCGCCGATCCGTGTAAATATAGGAAATACGTATCAAAGAGAACACTCGTCGCTACTATTTTTAATACGAAGGAAGTGCGGCGTGTGTCTTCTTTTTTTTTTAGCCGAAGTTTAGTCCAGCCGGTTAATTTTTCACTTGTACGACCTTTGCTCGACGTCGAATATATAATATTTCGTTATTATTTTTGGTGAAAGAGATATTTTATTGCCATCGGGCGTTTATTATGCTCGCCGTGGGGAATGCGAGAAACGAGGAAGTACGCGCACTTGAACGAGGACAGTTCGAATGAAGTAACACCCGCATTTAAATTCATGGTTTTGGTTTTGGCTTGTTTTCAAAATAATTGCAATCCAGCCGATGATGCACTGGTATTCGCGACGAAACAATTAGAGATGTCGTGGAACATAAGAAATACGAATGAACAAAATCAACTCGGCATCTTCTGTTCCACAACCAGAAGCTCATCATTCGGCAGAGGATCATCGTCCGCTCCTAAAACCAGCGGACATAACCTCAAACGAGTTACGACCACGTATAAGCCCGGCGTGTTTCGGCGTGACGTAACAAGTCACGCCGGCCGATTCGGCTGGAAAGAGCAAAAGGGCGCATGAATATCGTGCGGCAACCCTCTCCTACTATATGCTCGTTTCTCATTCGTATTTATGTTTAGTCACCGTCCTCGAGACTCTCCCGCGACTGTCAGGGAAACCTTTCCCGACGCCATGCCTCGTATTTAATATCTTTCAGCTCGCTACACATAACGCGCGCGCCCCGAGAGCTCACGAGAGCTTTCACGAGTTCGAGAGTGACAAATGTCCATCTTGGTATTTGTGTCCACAATTGACGATTATACCCAGTCTCCGATTTCGCAATCCTATTTCGTACAGTCATGCGCGCGTACCTTTTTGTTTTTTCGGGCTTCCTTTTTCAGCAGCCTCCCCCTATTATTCTTTTGTAGCCCCGACATCTACAGACTCGAAGAGCCGAGTGACCTTCAGAAATCACACCTGAATCGATAGCTCCAGCATATGGTGCGCCACCCGATGACCGATTTACCACGGCTACTTTTTGCCTGATGTAACGAGCGATTGTACTGGTATCAATTAGGATCGCGCCGAGTCATTTCATGCCGAACAAATTGCTTTGTTCGAGCTTGAAAATCGACCTTCCCTTCAAGACGTAGACGTTCGAATTCGAAATTTAATTAGTTCGCTGGCCATCGTCATATTCATAAAGACAATATACGCGAATAAACAATGTACAATGCGGAGATGTTCGTTTTTGAAGAAAAAAATGAACGTCTGATCTCTCGGCCCATTAATTAGCCGGCAATATAGCTGTATTTGCATACGAGCTATAGGTAGACTTGCGGCCGACTTTCGACATCTCGTCATCCAAGAGCTAAGGTTATACGCTTTGGCATCGGTGTATATCCTTATCAGATTAACCTGCGCCGTGGCCATAACAAAAAGGCTAACATTGTTTGTCCGCAAAACCGACAGAGAGAACGAGAGAGTAAAAGAACGGTGTGTGTGTAACGTCGAACCAACGGCTATCAAACAACAAAGCGCGGACCGTGACAACCCTCCCCTCTCTCTCTTTCTCTCACTCTATCCAGCCGGCGATATACAACATTTCACAATTTAACAACGCGACGTTTATTATGCCACTGCCGGTATTGTTCGGTATAAATAAAGAGGAGGGAAAAAAGCCGCCCGGCAGAGCCCCAGCCATCATACCCCTCCCCTCTCTGTTTCTCCACCTCCTCCTCCTTTTCACCCTCCTTCTATTAATAGACCATTGTATTATCCGCTGAAAATCTTTTTATACCCAGCGCGCGACTCTGCGCGCGCTCTCGCGCTCTGAGGCTTACATAACGCCACACATATTATGTGGAGCGCACAGACACTGACACACACACACACACACACAGACGAGTATATCTGCATAGAAGCACGTGCGCTCACTCGCGCGCGCCCCCAGAGCGAGAGATGCTAAAAGGGAATTTTTTATTCGATTGGCTCTCAAGAGCTCTCTCTCGCCCTCTCTCGCCTGACTCTTTCTCTCTCAACTGCTTGCACCAGTGATTTTCGACGGCGAACAATGCGACGCGAGAGCCCGGGCCTCCTCTCTTTCAATCCTGCATATTCACACGTATACATACAATACACACGCCGATGGGCACACGCGATGTGTGGATATGCGCCAAAAATGGACCCTCGTCGAAAACTTGGCTGTACGTACAGAGAGCCCCCAGTGGGGGAAAAAAATAAAAATTTACGCGCCTGTTGCTCTTTAAAGACTCTTTATCGAGGCTTTTCTTTTGCCATGCCGAGACTTTATTGCTGCTTTGGCGCGGCAGATACACTCGCGCCAACACACAGACACAAGCAGCTCATCCTTGTTGCAAAAGAAATTACGTAAAGTCGATAAAACACACAGACTCACGTATACGTTTGTACAGCAAACGACGATGGCGTATAGGCAGTGTGGGTTGTTTGGAAAACAGTTAGCCGGGCCCGAGACTCAACAAGCCGAATTTAGCCGAAACAGAAAAACAGTGTGTCAGCTTTTGTAGCCGAGCCCCGCATAAGAGGACGTCTGTTACGAGAGACCTGGATTTCCAGAGACCGGCAGTCACGACTGCTCTTGCTCTCTCTGTTTCTCTCCCGCTTTCGTCAAAAGGGCCACCCCCAACGTGCCAACACTAAGGGCTTTGTCTTTCGATCGAGAGACATCTGTTGCACGTCCAGTAACACGAGTCCGCCTGGTTGCCGAGACTTTTCTTCTCTGCTCCGATCCTATTGTTCTTCTGGACCAGACGACTTGCCGAAGTAAACGTAATACTAAGGTAATGTTTCGTTTTTTTTTTCAATAGAGCTTTCGTTTGTTTGGCTTAGCGGGAATTTGGCAATCGCGACTGCGAATAGCCTCGCTTGGGATCCTTCGAACGTCTTATCGACGCTATAGCGGTTCATTTATCTCCGCAAAAGTATGCTTAACAAGAAAAGAAAAAAAATTGGACGTCGAGTCAGCAGGGTGTCGCGCGCGAAAGATGATAGGTGGGGGGAAAAAGAGCAAAGTGGTCTCTCGTATCGATGGAAAAGCGGTAATCCCGGCTAATTAGCAATTAATTAGCAAACTAAAAAAGAGAAAGAGGGTAGTGGGATCGGTCAGTTTTCACTCACCTTCGTACATCTGGGCGTACTGGGGGAAGCCTGCTGCCCGCAGCCACTTGCATGCCTCCTGAGCTTCGATTTCTGAAACAAGAAGGAACATAACGTTAGGCTTAGGAAATTAACGACGTCGTGAGGCAGGCGAGGCGGCTAGTTTGCCGGATAAATCAAGGACTTTTTGGAGAGAGAGAGAGAGAGAGAGAGAGAGAGCGCGCGTGGGAGCGTTTAAAGGAGGGAGAGATGTTTGACGCGGAGTGTCTTTGGTGTGAAAGTCGGCGTATCTCGTACATGCTGCATACACGCGCCCGGGCTGATTGTCGTCGTATATCATTAGCCCCGTGAGCTCGGCTTATTTGACGAATTTACAATTTCTTTTGAAAACGCAAGCTCTTGCGCCGCATATTAATCGGCGCGTTGTCTACGATTTCAAATTGATTATCGTCGCCAGCGATCGCCCATGTATACGTTTGGCTTACTAAGGGATATTATGCCTGTATGTGTCTTGCTAATTAATTGCAATGTTTATTTAGCCAAAAGTTAGTTTATTTATCAAAGACGCCGTGGCTCTGCCTGATTATACACGAGGATGTTTAATACGCCAAGTGCAATGTCTCTCTCTCGCGCGCGCGCTGCTTTCTAATCGTGCTTTATACACATATCCGAGTTGCAAGACTTTGGGAGGATTTATTGGACTTTGCGTCGAAAATGGGAATTATTGAAATTAATTTTATTTTCTCGGCTCGATATAAAATAGTATTAGATACGGGAGAATTAGGAACTTGGAGGATCGTGAGATTTGGATATTTCGATTTTTCACGTTTGCTCGCGTTAATCCGCATAATTAAAACAAGCCGTAAGAATATAATTTATTTGAATTTTGTTAACTAATCCTACACTTTTTCTTTCATCCACGAGCCACACAAAAATATTCATGTCCAAAACTTAAAGCTCTATCCCTAAAAACCCCCAAGACACGCCATAAACCATCGCCTTTACAAAAGCCAACTCCTAAAAGAGGTCAAGCGAGAATTTTTCAGCCCCGAATAAGAGTCTCTCTCTCTCGCTGTCCAAGCGAGCCGCCAAGTCCGAAAATTTCGAGAAAGCGGCGCAGAGGCAGAGAGTACTACCTCGTAATGCTCGTCCAAGCTGCAAGAGCGAGAGGGAAACGTACAGGCGCTCGTGGGAGTCGCTTACTCCTTCGTAATACGAATGGGATTATAATAAACAGGATGAAAAATGACGGGGCAAGGGGAAACGCGCCGGAGGAGGAGGAGGAGGGGGAAGAAGGCGATCGTGTTCACTGTCCCTTTAATGATGATCGATCGTTTCTCGTGCACGCGCTGATCGATTTCTCGTGCGTTAATCGTCGCCAGGAGGAATCGTCGCGTATACACACATACTCGCGCTGGGGCTTCTCTTCTCCCCCTCCCCACTCTCTCGGCGCACGCGGCTTTTACGCCGAATTCGGCTTGATGAATCGCGTCGGCAGATTATGTGCGCGCGGCGCGCGAGAGCGGCTTTTAAGGCGGCCCTGCGATCTCGATATACGTGTGTGCACTCTATTTGGCGAGGCGCAACGCAAGCAGGCCTGTAAATGCGTCTCAGTCTTCTTATTTTTTTTTCATTTCTTTTTTTTTCAACTTGTGTAACGGGATACCATCAGAACTGTGCTCTTGTGTGTGTGTGTTTTTTTCGCTAACGCTGAGATATCATATGCGAGAGATGCGCAGCCGACGTGTTACGATCGATTAGCGGAAATCCTTTGATGTGCCACCGAAGTAATTGGGCTAGTCTTATGCGTGTTGTTGTAGGACTGATGAACTGCCGCGCAACAATTTCCCAACGACGCTAAGTAATTTCTTCGTTACCTGCTATTTTCTCCCACACTCGAGCGAGCCTGCACTTCCGCAAAAGAAGGTTGGTAAGAACAAAAAAAAACCGGTCAGAATCATCGGATTTATCGTTTACGTAACCGAGGTAAGACGATCTACCTCTTACCTAGGGGCATTCGTCATTGGATTATCTTATAAAGTTTCGCGAAGAGGGTGGGGGAGGCAGCTCTCTCGCCGGGGCCCAATCTCTCATCAATGAGGTCGTCATAAGAAATCCTCCACGCCCGGCTTATACGACTCTCTCGTTCTTAAATAACATTTTTTCCACGCAAAGCTTGTCTCTGGTTTTCCCGAACTTTTCCTACGCGCGCTTGTACGCGTTTTTCAGGCATTCTCCAAGCATTATTTTATCCGCTGAAAGAACACGGCGTTTCCCTCGGCCTGTGACAGCGGTGAAAAAGCGCGCAGGTGCACACGCGCGCTTGCAACACCTCTCTCTCTCTCTCACTTCCACCCGAGACCATTATCGGCGTCATCTTCCTGTGTCATCAATAAGCGAAAAAGCGCTCGCAGCCGCTGCGCGTGTGCACCACACCGGGACTCTCTCATTTATAATTATTAAAATTAAAAACAACTTTCGCGCCGGATTATTGCACCATTTATTCTTCCTCTTTTATCGCGCTCGAGAGAAACGCGCCGGACGCGCCCGTTTTATTTCCATCGGGGGGGAGACTGCTGCCGAGCCAAAAAGGCAGACACAGGCCGCTCGCGTGTACTTATTACACTCCCGGCACTGAAGGAGAGAAATCTCGGGAGCCGCGTGAAACTGACTTTGTGGGTTTCTGTTTTCCTCCTCCCCCTCCACCTCCTCCTCCTACTCTTCTTTTTTCTCGTCTTCGTTTGCGCAGCGATTTGCCTTTTTGCGCCGAGGCGCGCAAACGATGACCGGGACTTCTGGAATTATTGATGGATTAACTGGGCGAAATTAAGACTGTATGAATCTTGGCCGTAAGCGTCTCTCTCTCTCTCCGGGTTTTGATTCTTAAGTTTTTATTTTTATCCTTTCGCTTTTTCTTTTCTTTTCTTATTTGGAGGAGGGGGTAGAGGGTCGGATCTTTCGGAGAGCCGGGGCACTTCTTATTTAAGTCAATGAAAGTTCTTTAAGCGAGATCAAAGATCAAATCTTTGCCTTGGCATTAAGCTGAATATCTTATGAGGAATAATAAAATATTTATTACTTGCGCTGCAGCAGCTCAAGTTGCCTCGCTTGATGCGAGGAGGAGCTGCGCGTTTTACCAATAATTTTATCGCTTTAATAATTGCTGTTAAATTTTATTCGCTGTTACGGATGAATTAGGGGGAGAAATTTGTTTATTTCTTCGAAGAACACTGATGTGTTATGCATTTAATTTTTAAACAACTGCTGTTCAATTGAATAATGAAAAATGGAAGTGTAAAATTATCCATGAGTAAGGGTACAATTAACAACTCAATTGAATAATCAAACGCACCGATAGACAAATTTCCAGATTCATAATTCGTTGCTCTTTTAAAACGTCAAAAATAAAGTCCTCTTCCGCGATTTTTAGAGTCTAAATCTATAAACACGTCATACGAGCTGCGGACCACCTGTGTAGCCGTCAAAAGCACGTGGCGCGCATCAGAAGTCATAAAGCTCGTAGCCGCTAGCAATTATTGTCGCGAGTCCCAGCTCGAGCGATCGCTCACTCCGGACGAATAGAAACGTTAGGAACCCCCACCGCGCGGGGTTGTAAGTGGCTGAGGAAAGTAGAAAGGGGGGGAAGGGTTGCTATATCGCCGTTCCCAGACTATGAGAACCACGCGTCGGCTCAGCGTGTCCGGAGCAAAGAAAGAGAGAGAGAGAAAGTTTTTAATTTATGATTTGTTGGCGGAGGTGAAAATTTTTGTTCCTTTTCTCTGCCCCCCATCCCTCTGTCCATCCGGCACCTTCCACCGCCCATTCAAGTCCAGCTTCTTCCTGCCTGCGCCCCGGTGCTTTTTCGCGCCTGCTTTACGACGTCCTAAATTAAGCGACGCGCGCGTGATTTACGTAACGAGCTTCAGGAAATATTGCCGAAATTAAAATTGTCGCTGCGCAGAGTACGCGCGCACACAGACATACGTTCCACCTATCCCTCTCTCGCGCGCGTATACGTACAGGGGGCTTTGGAAAATGGAGGCTTACACGCGCGTAAAATAGATATCGCATTGGGATCGTTCGTTTTACGCCTGGCAGCATCCTGGAGGTTCGTTCCTGCCCCCCACCACCTCTTCAAAATTACCCATATCCCCCCACCCTGAATGTGTTCGACCGAGCTGTTTTTATCGAACAATTAATAAGCGGCTAAGTGGGTCCTCGATATCTTGTTTGCGTCTTTGCCGAAGGCGAAAAAAAAGGCAGTCGCGCGCTCGGGCATGGGCAAATATCGAGGCATCGCGAGTATTGAATTTATGAAAATAGTCGAGCTTTTTTTGTCTGGCAGCATCGACGCGGGGCCGAGAAGAGTAGGGGAGAGATGGGGTTAAAAATTCAAAGCGATGTTTACGCCCCAATAAGAGTGCCACCTTGAGGCTGTGAAAATCCTGAGATACACTCACGGGGACAGAGGCCCCCCCGTTGGCACACACTCGACTTTTCGCACTTGCGCTTGCCCCCTCCAAGCGTACATTCGCAACGATCCCGCTCGTTAAGACGCGCATGGATAATGACACGAGTTCGAGGCATCCTGTACTCCTCCTTTTCTCCGCGATTATGCGGCGCCGCGCGTGACATTTCGTCGCGTCACCCTGCTCTGCCTCTACGTGCGTATACCCTCTTGGTAACTCTAAACCCAGCCGTGTCGAGCTCTCGTAAATCTAGAGGGAGAGAGACTGACTGGTGTTGGCTTGGAAATAAGCATCCGAATGCTGCGAGATTGATTGACGTCTTCGGGAAAGTTTCTTACTGATATTGACAACGGCTAATGTTTGGGATGTTGGCAATTTTTTACTAATAGCAGGAGATTTACTTATCTGCAATTGTGAATATCTTTAATGCTTGATAAAATGTCGATACGGTTATGAAAAAATTCCAGGCTGTGTTTTAGATTATTCTTATTTTTTTTATAAATCACGCTTTTAGCTTCGGAGATAAGAAGGGAATTCCTACTGTTAAGTGGGATCTGTATCTACGGGGTTTTTCTGCGACTGGTATGAAAATATTCGAAAGTCGAACTTAAATTGTATAAACAGAACAACAGTCTCTTATATAACGGCATTTGAAATCGCTTCTAGGAACAAAAGATCTGCAAAAATTTACTAGGGCTAATGCAATATTAATATTGACGAATAAAAGTAATGCGAGTATCATTTGAATTGATAAAATCTGACCTAACTTTAATTTGAATTTCAAATTCGAATCAAAAGTGTTTAAGGGGGTAAGGTGGGTGGGAAAATTGAAGCGCTACTGCCGATCGTCGATCTCCATAATCCGGCAAAAGTCAGTGATGCAATCGAAGCCGAGCCTTTTCAATAACTCACTATTACGATTCATATTCGAGAGTCGAGACGCTCGGTAAGAATGTTAAATACTTTTTTTGTGGTTTATCTACTACTATGCTGCCTGCATCTTGAACCTTTTGGAATAAACGCCAATTGTTTGTACTGTAACTTTATTATTAAAAACCAACAGGGTTGATAAGCCTATTTTATTGACGACTCATTACAAGACGTTATTATCAACGAATTTAAAATGTTTTCCAACATTTTTTACCGAGTGATTTACTCCGAGTTTAAAGCGCTCCCATGTATACAGGTCAGTTATAAATCATAAACAAAACCAGTAACTTCGGGACCAACTTTGCGCACACATTGTTTACACCCATAAAATTTTAATTTATGAAGACTCGCCCGCAACCGTTAAAATTTTTTTTATCGAAACTATCCACTGGTTTTTTCCATCGAAACTTTCTTATTAACGAGACCTATAGCTACGTCCATTTCTCACATCACACACCTCTACCCTCGAAATCATGAAATAATTGCCTACCATCAATCGAAAGCACAAAGAGCCCAACTACTCTCTGCATAGACTAGCCACGCGTCTCCTTAACAAAAAAAAAAGGAAACAGGAAAGAAAAGGCCCAAGCTGGAGAACAACAACTCTTCGAGCCTATAATGGGATCTCTTTCCTTTCCTTTTCCCGATTGTAGCTCTGCTGGGCGCGTAGGTGCAGCGATGTTTAAAGAGCCGAGATGCCTAGAGGAGGGTCATACGACGCACTGAATATCCGCTCGAAGCCATTTCGCAACGAGTCTACCACGGTTTTGCGTAATCTTGTAAAAGGTATACTTTATGCGCGCGTTAGGGCCTAACTTACGTGACTCCCGCAATCTGTCAGCGCGCGATTGTTAACTCTGCGTCCGCGATACAACCCGCGAAGGTAGCCCTCTCTATCATAATTCAATTATGGAACGGTCATTTTTCACTGGCCTGTTTTTCCGCGGTTGATTGGTGCTCTCGTGCATGCTACCATTGTAAAAGGGCAGAAAGTTAATTTGAGCCGGCAAAGAGAGACTGGAGAATCCTAGTGTTCCCAGGTAGTGATGTACGGAACGCGCCGAACATTTCAAAGAACCAATCCCATTCTTCAGATATCCCGCGGTTCGTATATGTATTTCGCTAATAAAATTCTAATTGAATTTGAGCGTAGTCTACAAATCCACCATCCATCAAAATCCATTTCTTCGCATCCCAAGCGCATTAGCTTACAATAAAATCCCCTCCCCTTCCCCCATTCAGCAATATCTGCCAGCAAAGTGGAAAATGATCGATCGATCCTGCATTTTGTAATACCACGAGATTCGACGATCTATCTCTCCCGCCAAAAGGTACACCCTACACATCCCCGAAGAAACAAAAAAAAACAACGAAAAAAAGGCCCCTCTACCAATAATTCCTCGGCGAGCTGTTACGCACTTACCCACGGAATCGGCGCAATTGAATCAGCTTTATTATGCGCGCGGCTTTCGAATGCACACATTGTGCGCGCGCACATAAATCCCCCTCGCCGCCGCGCTCGTTGTAGCTCGCTCTCGATTTTAGCTTCGCAGGACACGCGGGCTCTTGCGGGGATTTATCGCGCCTTACTTTCTAACGACAATCGCGCCGATTCTTACCGATTATGAGCAGTAGGAATTTTAATTTGTTTACGGCCCTAGTGAAAGAGAAACAGAGAGAGAGAGAGAGAGAGGAAACTAGTCTTGCTCTTTTGCAGACAGTGTTGCAATAGTTTTGGCTTCTCCTGCTTCAGGGGGGGGGGGAGGGAGAGCGCCATGTCGCCCCGGGGGGGTAGACACGGGACTTTAATGGCCCGTGTAGGCAAAGCGCGGGTGCCCCGGCATGTAAATCGTTTCCTGCTCTCTTGCTCGTGATTCTTTTGCACGAGTCGCGCGGCCTGGATAAACATTGTTTTTAAGGAGGATAGAGCTGCTTACTTATTCGGGAACAATGAGGTAAGTGCCTTAGAGGACTTGTTGTTTCGCCAATTTTAAAAGTCCAAGCTGAATGATACGAGAGCTTGTGTAAGGACTACTCCCCGAGAGCCTTGGCTACACACCTCCTGATAGATTGATTGCTCCGTGAAAGGGGGGCGTTTTATGTTTTGCTGCTGTTTACTCGGGAGATTTATTTTTTGGCTTTTTCGAGAGGCAGGGCCAACCGGTTAATCGTAAGCGTTACATCATTCGCCCCGGCATTGTTTTATGCAAAATTGTGCGATTTAAATTTTGCACTTTCAATGGATAGCCTTGTTAAAGGGAAATGTCGGTCTCCCGACTGACTGAGATATTCTTGTTTTAACTGGAAATTGAATTTGATGTGAAGGGGGTGGGGAGGGAAAAGAAAACGCTGGAGTAGTTGTGGGAAATGATACGCGAATGGGAGAAAAAAAGGAGAATTCAAATTGCTTCGTATTTAATTAAAATGAATTTAATTTTTTCTAACTGTCGAAATATGCGCGTAAAGATTTTTATGGCTTGATAAGCAGCGCACAAATTTAATACGTAATATATCGTCGCCATAACTATTAAACTTATTTGTACAAGTTAATCGGGATAAAAAAGCGACTGTTTCTCTTAAAAGCAAAAGCAGTAAATGTACTTAATTTTCGAAATTGCAGCTCTGCAAAATTTTCTAGAATCAACTTTCTCAAACTCGCGTTTGTTATACGAAACGAGCATTAAAATCCACTACTTTACCATCATTAAAAATTTAAATTCAGCCCTAAGGCAATTTTGCCATTCGCAGCCAATCTCTAAACGCACCTCGGTCAAATAATCCCAACTGAATCTATATTTTTAGAGGCATTTTCAAAGAGCCTATGGATAATACTCCACCGGCTCGAGCACCCGGAGCCAGTGAAGCGCGCGAAAAAACAACAAACTTTGGGGGAAAAAGAGAAAATGATAAAGCTGGGTCGCCTAGTAGCCGTGACCTATTTGAGGCGTGGGTGGCTCTATGCGTGCGCGGTATGCAACGAATTTACACTGGGATCATTTGTCGACCGAAATATACCGCGGCTCGTTTCCAAATTGCTCCAAGACGTCAATCGTCAAACTGTCAAACACGGCAAGAGAGAGAGAGAAAGAGAACAAGAGAGAGAGCCGGCGCCTTCTTGGGCACTTGAAAATCGCGGCGGACCTCTCTACCTACTGGCTTTGCTTTGATATATCCCGCTAAAATTGCTTTCTGCCGTCTTAATTTTAGCGAGTTCAACATACGTTTCGTCTATTTTCATCTGGACTCGTTTAAAATAACGAACGACTCTGCTAAATCCATCCGGCGTTACACTTTTTCGTTCAACCCCCCCCCCCCCCCGAGTGAGCTTTTATTCATAGCAGTCGTATTATTAAATTCGCACTTCAATTAGATAACAAAATTTTAATTCCCCCCCCCCAAGTTTATACTTCCACGAGCTAGAACCTCAAAGCTCTTTCCCTTCGTAACGCAATAATAACAAAGATACGTTTGTAGACGAAGAGAAAGAAAAGAAATAATCAACGAAATAAAACCGAAAGAAAAAGGCAAAATCCAGAGGCTATAAAAATGTAGGAAGACGTAAAAGACGTGTAACCTTGACCATAAAATAATAAACAAGGTTTTAGTGCGCCGTAGGGAGAGGGAGAGAGTAACGATCGATCGACGCGCACTTGCAAGCTCGGATCGCGCGAGAAGGAATTCCGAGGCTGTAATTGTCTCTTCTCGGCGCAGTTACAACGATATTTACACTCGGGAAGAGGCACGATTGGACGTACTCGCGAGATCCTGGCCGCCTCGACTCTCCTCGCTTGTGTATTTGCATAAGTCGTTAACTTTCCTCGACACCTGTGGCGCCTTGCACTTCTCCCAAGTGCAAGCTCTCCTTCGACCTTGATCGTTTGATTTTCAAACAGTTTGACTTTAACCGTGACCATTTACTTGCGATCTTACACTACGCGACGGATGTTAATATTATTGCACGTGTGTGTCTGTAGAGCGAACGAATAGTCATAACGATAGAAGGTTATTTTCTATTTAATTGTGACATAATATTTAGTGGGGCTATTTTCAGCGTGAGATGTGTGGGAGTACGTTTTGTTGGATATACGCGTTGAAGCTTTCGTAGAAAATTTATAGATGGAAAATGCAGGAGAGCGAGGCCAATTAATTTTCAAACGAATAATTATCGAGAAAATTAGGACGAAAATTGGAAACTTCGGGGCTCTCGTTAACGCGCCGCAAAAATCGTTTGTAAACACGCTCATTTTTAATGAATGCAAAATTATTTACGAGTTATAAATTTTGATAAATTCACGTCGTAAAGTGTCAATCTCGAAATTACGATTTTCGACATTATCGCTATTTTAATGCGTTAACATGGATTAGCTATTGGACGCTTGATATACGCTCAATGTAAACCGGTTTTATTGTCGCCTATACACACACGCGCGCGCACGCACATCGTAGGGTACTTGAATAAAATGCCTTTTTTCCCCTCGCTCGAACTTTCTACTTAATTTATCTGAAATATTTAGCACCTCTTATTTTGATTAAATCCCCGATAATAATCTTAGCCCCAAAGCCCGCGACGTAACCCAAATTTTAACAACCCCATTTCCCATAATTTTCACTTTTAAAATTCCATTACCTCGCTTAACGACGCAAATGAAGCGATCAAGCCAAAGTGCCGCGCATTTAAAAAAAAATCAAGCTCAAAGCTACACGATCCACCCATCCATTCAAACAGCGTATAATCTCATCGAAAAAGCTACGAGGCCGAGAGGAGTATGAAACCGAGATAAAAGACATCATCCGTAATTGCAGCTTATTACCGGAGCACAATACCAGCGCTCGTTTGGCATAATTGAAGATACACGCTCAGCTCCGTATACACACTCCGGGGCTCGAAATGAAAATCAAAGTGAAACCCTCATTTAGAATTGAACGAGAAAACGAAAGAGAGAGAGAGAGAGAGAGAGAGAGAGGATACGGAGAAAAAGACGGCAAAGCGTATGCGGACACGGATAAGTTTACCCCACGGCCTGGCGATGCAAATGAAGTTTCACGCTCAAGTGTCTCAAATTACGTGTACGGCGACTGCATACAATGGCAGATTTACATGTACAACGGCTCGGCGTGTTCCGATCGCGCCCCGCTGATGGGCTATATTATTAAGGAACCCGGCTCCAAATTTTAAGTGCCCCTCTCTTGAGGTTCAAGCAGCTGGAAGACGGAGATTTTCAATGGAGATTCAAGCAAGACGAGTTTTACGGAGGGATCGAGAAAAGTCAAGTGGATACCGAGAACTCGGGGATGGCACTTGTTTTGGATTTTGGAAGATAATAATTATAGTGCTGTAGGGGGTAGATTCTTGTGATTTGTCGTTATATAAACAGACGATGCGCTGCGTTAGAGAGATGCTCGCGATAAGTGGGATCGACGCGTTGCGTAAGCTCCATAAAGTGGATGTATTCGTTAATATTAATTGGGATGGATTATTGTAAGAAACAATTGATAAAAGTACATCGATGAGATTACCGTTTGCTTTATTAACGGTTTACAATAGACAAATACGAATATGTATAAGGAGAAATTTCAAATTGGACATTTTCCATTGAAGAAAAAAGTTGGTAAGATAGCATATAATCATCCTTTTACAATATTAATACGCCGAGAAGACAGTCAAAAGTTTTTTGACACAATCAT
Source organism: Anagyrus pseudococci (assembly GCA_030522585.1). NCBI lineage: Eukaryota > Metazoa > Arthropoda > Insecta > Hymenoptera > Encyrtidae > Anagyrus > Anagyrus pseudococci. Next base: position 22,110 of record JAPYYQ010001116.1, on the reverse strand, counting down.
TACACGTAATAGATGGGGGGATAGCCGTGTTTATATAAGCTTTAATAATGACTTCAGAAAACCCTGTTGTTGATGAATTGCCCGATGACTTTCAAATACACAGCCGCGGCTGAAAGTTCGCCCCGGCTCTCCCTCTCTCTCTCTCTCTCTCTCTCTCTCTCTCTCTCTCTCTCGACTGGAGTTATTACGTTACCTTGATCCTTTGCCCGTATCATTTTTATTAGAAACTCGTTTTGCCCGCTAACGAAAGTACATAATAGCATATTTATGACGTCAGTATTATAAAACCCAAATGGACTTAATAAGTTGGCAAATCCGCGTAAATCCCAGTCAGCGAGCTGCAACGTTTCTCCTCCTTTATTCCTTCGACTTTTTTTCCCTTCCTTCTTTCTTCGCGCCGTATAACTTTTACAGCGGAGTATACGCGCGATAATAGATAGCTCTGGAGTCCCGTATAGAAAGGGTGGGAGAGAGGAAAATATAATGAGAAATACGTGTAAAGGTTGGAAGGGAGAGAGTCAAGGTAGTCGGTGAGTTTCCACCCACGGGGAGAAAATAACAGATTGATAGCATTACGAGCGCCCTCGGAAAAGTCCCCCATTAAAAATCAGCGTCTGCGCGTAGGTGAGGCCCTACAGGAACGAAACAAACGAGCAGGAAGGAGGTTTGAATCGCTCGATGAAAAATTGTTAATGGACACGGCTACGCCGAGAGGAAAAGTGTGATATTATGCGGAAGGGTAGGGGGGAAAAAGGCTAGTCTGGTTGGACATTAATTTTAGCCGTTTGTCCGTCGTAAAACGCTTTCGTAACGCTGGTTAGACGATCGAATTGAGTGACTGATTTAATTTTACCGAGTACCGCCGGGATTTTGATTTTAGCGGGTATATCGTGCTTCTTTTTTTTTTTAATAATCGAGTTTTACGACACTATCTCGGCGCGGCTCTAAACACTAGCAACTGGCTTTATGAATGTCGTTTCACCAGCAATATGGAATTTTCCGGTATACTATAACCTCTTTCAAAATTCCTCGCAGCGTTTTGCGCAAAATTCCAAAACCATTTTCACTTCATCATAACGTATTAACAACAGTAATCGAATAACCAGGTAAAAAGGTTCATTCATCTTCTGGATAAATTAAATCCATTCCCTTGAACAAAAAAACCCTCACGCGTATACTCGTCCAGAAGAAGTACAAACAGCAGCAGCAGGATCACATCCCATGAATCGCCAGTGGTGGAACAGAAAACCAGGGAGAGTTCACGCCGTCTGGCGCGTGTGGGCAGTTTATAATGAGATGAAATGTCCTTATAGAACATTCGACAAAAATGATCGTCTTGGCTGTAGGGGCAGGGGATCCTTGCCCAGAGGATCAGAGGAAGGAGGAGGGCTCAAAGCAAACATCAGGAGACAATGGAAAGGTAGCAGAAGGAGGAAGAAAGGATAGTCTAGACACGCGGGGGGATACATTCGCGCGTATCGAGCGCTGCTATATGCGTGGTCGAGAGAAAGAGCCCGTATAATTGCACGAGCGGTAGGCTGTGGAGTTGTTCCGAGGTCCCCCTTTCCCTCCCGGATAAATAAGCGGCACGCGTGTTTTATGCGCCGATAAAGTCAGGATTGCCGGGACGGATCATTTCTCACCGCGACTTCTTCCTCGACTCTCTCTCCCCCTCTATACCGACCAAGTTGCGATTAGCACTGACGAGTGCTGGCGGGATCGCGCTCTCTTTATAAATCATACGCGCGCGCGAGCTCGAGCCTATGAGGCAGCGGCTCTATTGATGTGTTATCGCACGTCTAACCCTCTCGCTCGGGACTGTTGTTCTTTTTCTTTCTCTCGGGGGATTTTTGTTTGTCTCAATGGCCTCAGTTACACTAGCGCAGCTAATTGACGAGCTGCGTTTGTTGTTCAATCCCAGGGACGACGGAAGCGGAGAGAGAAGAGGGAGATATTGTGCGCAGTTACATATTGCGGCTGGTTGGATGTTGGATGTTGCGAGAGCGAGGATCCGAGGTTTACGGCGGAACTAGGGCAAGTATCGGACTTGTTGACTGACGTTTTATTTTTCTTTTTTCCTCTTTTTTCATTGTTGCGCTCGTCGTTGATTTTCACGTATACTCACAAAGTGAATACGTGGATTGATTTTTTGCTTCTAGGGTTCACAAAATCGTCAAGCAAGCGTAATCAATTTGAAAGTCATCTCGTAAGCATTGACATTCAAAAACAACAAAAAAAAAGATAAACAAACCCAACGAAATTCCGTTCGTGACGTTTTTCATCCGGTAACCGTTCATTTCTGCTTACTTATTCGCTATCGCTCGGCGATAAAAACCACTCGGCAGACACAGTTACACGCGCTTCATTACGAATACGATTGCTTTCTCCGCCAGAAAATTCGTGCCTCAAATAAAACTCCTCTCATTATCTTCGTACGCGGGAGAAAAAAAAAGAGATCCTCATCAATTATTATTCACGCGCTTGGAAAAAAAATGCGAAAACCCACTTCTAAACCAGCCTCCGGCGAACCGTTAAAAACCTCTGCTCCGGTAACCCCCCGATCTCAACGTTTTTGCTACAACCTCCAGAAATCAGATATCTCTCAAGGAGTCCCACAACAATCTACCTCTTCGTCGAAACTCTCTCCCTCTCTCTCAACATCGAATCCAGCGGACTGTGCATCTAGTCTCGAAATGTACCGCACTTGAGAGAGAGAAAAAAAGGGTCTATAAGAGCCGTAGGGCGGCTAACGAGACATCGGGCGCAACATTTTTGTTCAACTTGTCGTGGCAGGGCTCGAAAGAAAGAGCAGGGCCAAAGCGAAGGGGGAGTCAATTACCTCGGCCGTGCTCCCCCCCCCTCGCGCGCCAATTAAAGATCTCTTTTGCAAGTCGTGCGCGCGCTCGGCAACATGCCCCTGGCCTTAAAGTCGCGACAACTTCATCGCCGCGACGAGAGAAGAGACTGTGGGGAAGGGAGGGTAGGCCAGAGTGGGTGCAGGTATATGTGCACGTGTATGCACAGAGCGAGTTCGCATTCCCCCGCGGCCGACCTTCATTTCAGGTCGTCGCAATGCCGGCCTATAGAATGCCGTCCTGTTCTTTCTCTCTCTCTCGCTCTTGTTTTCTTTCTCGCGCCTGCTGCCGCGCAGAGAGCAAGCCTATCGGGATAACTGGGCCGCGTGCACTTGCGCGCGCGCTCGACGAGTTTCGAAGGTATATTGTGCGCGCGAGAGACGACGGCGCGACAATGAGGGAAGGACGTTGAAACTGCTGCTGCTGTTATACTCCCCGTCTCTATACCCGGCTTGACTACCTTTCTCTCTCGTGTCGCGCTGGATGATATATTAACGCGAAATATATACCGCGAGCCGTTTATTTTATACTCCCTCGGACTTTATCTATGAATTAATGCCTCCGCTCGAGTTTTTGTTCTTATGTATACATCGAATACATGTTACTCGCTGTGTGTCTCTCACTCCCGAGCGCTGCAATAATTATACGGATCAATTCCTTAACATCCTTTTCAATATGCAAATCGACAGAAGAAGGGGAGAAAAAACAGCGGCTGTACATTGAACAATCCTTGGTCCAGATACGTCAATCAAGCGAAAGCAGCGACGAAAATTGGTTTTACCGACGCTCTACCTTCTCGCCACCCCCGTTTCGTTCAAATAACGGCAAGTCCATCGACGCGTCCCGAGTATAGCCCCCCATAAACAAGGCCGAGACGCTTCTCCACAATTCACCGTAGACGGCTCGCGGACAGCTGTCGCGCTGGGGGAACAAACTGCCGGTAGCTGTAGCCCTACTCTCTCTATCTCTCTTAAATAGAATATTTCGGGTTTGCTAGGGAAGATGCCGTTGCAGTTTCCTGCGCGGCCTAAATGCGCTTGTCCGACTAACCCTCCCTTCCTCAATGCAGACACTAACGAGCGTGACGATGTGTTGTCCGGGGGTCGTATGATGCATGTCTGCCGCGTCTTTTAGTAAATCAATGGGCCGACGGTCACTGGATTATTGTTGTGGGTTAGTAGGAAATTTGGATTTTAAAAAAGAAATTTAAAATTATGAAATAATTAGGTTACTTCGTTGGCAGTAACGTTTGCGTTCTTTACTCACGAAAAGCCGAGAGTGGTAATGCAAATCAGTTCGATCGTCAACGTACCTGAAACAGAAAAAAATTGTAGATTAGTTAAACAGTCTAATTGCAAATCCGAGAAGACAAATTATCTACCCTACTCCATCGCGTCAAAAGTCTTCTCGACTTCCGAAAAACACACAACACCTCGCGCGTGAAAAAGTCTCGGCTCTAAAAGCCGTGGAAAAAAAATTGCGCACTTCGAAGCACTCGCCATAAAGCGTCCCGAGCAATTTATCCTACGCGCAACAAGCCAAGCCGAAAAGAAGACTCGACCTTAAAAAAAAAGAAGTGTAAAAAAGAAATGTAGCCCGAAGGCTCAAGCCGAGTCGTTCATTTTTCTTCTCGCTAAGCTGTTGCGGATGAATAATCGCCGGGATTTTCGAAAGGGAAGAGGAGCTCCACACGAGTGTGTATAGACGTGAGAAAAACAGGTTGGCGTTCGGCTTCGACGAAAAATCGAGAGCTCCTAATTATTCGCCTACAGGGGGTATACGGCGGAAAAGCGCGTCTCCCGCCTTCTCTTCGTTATAAGGATCGGCGTGATCTAGCGTTGTACTAGTGTTTAGCGCTAAAGGCTGTTTGCCGATCCAGGAAGTTATCGGCCTTTTACGAGGAATCGGGGAATTTTATATGCACCTCCTGCCTCCTTACTACTTCCTGGGCCGCGTTAATTTCAACGCTACGCCAACTTATCGACCTGTACTTAATTCCTTTTTTTTAACGTACAGTGGTATCGCGAAAAATAAAGTTTTTTTCACTCGTGGGTGGATAGCATTAACTACTTTTTCGAGAGAAAATAAAATAACCGCCGTGCTAATAGCCGTCATAAATCGTAATAACCTGCTGGATTTAATGTTGTTATTGAACCTATTAACTCCTTAATATGAATTTTATCATTTTTCCCATAAATTTCGAAGATACTGAAAAACCAACGATGCAGTCGAAAAGTTATGAAAAAACAAGAGGAAAAAAGCGTAACTCTATTACCGACTAAAATTCTTCCCATAAAGCTTTCTCCTGCCGTTTGCCAAGCGTCCACCAAGATATCAAACCCAATTCGTCTTTTCACGGGACATAATACGTGGAGTAGCCACGTCAGCCGAAAAGGTGGGCCCTCCCTTGACAGCTCCGCGCGCTTGACGTACGAGCGCGTCCGTGTAATTTCGCGAACGCCGTTATTTGTCACACCTTCCTTCTTACCTCTTCACCCTTGACTTTTCAAAGCCGCTCGATTATCTTTTTTGTACCGGCTCGGTTACTGGCTGCTCTTCAAAATTAAGTTTCTGCCAAACGCCTAATCGCGCGGCCAAAAAACCCAATATTAACGACGGAGTGAAAAAAGGTCACATGAATTATTAGAAAATGCCTAGGTACCACTTCCTTATGGGGACCGTAGATAGTAAAAACGTTAAGCTCTTCAAACGTATCTCGACACCTACACCGAGCTCTTAAAATATCGATGAATCACTTGGTGTATTACAGCTCTCGACCGTCGTCAAGCCGAAAATACGACGCGTCGACAATATTAATCAGAAAATTTAACTAACCCACTAAAAACAATTGCCCCGAGCATGCACATGCCCTCCTCCGCCAAAACATGTCCCATAAATTTCCCAAATACCCGTGTATTCCTATATTCCGAGAGCCTAATAAAACGTTGCCACGATACGAGCATCACCTACACTGTAAATCAATACTTTCTCTGGAAGAAATGCTTTTATTGCGAAACAAAGAGCCTTTGTACGGTACACACAATCGAAAGTGTTATACTCGACCATTAAAATAACAACAACGAAAACGCTATGAATGCATTCTCAGACGTGGAGTCCCTCTTACCTTAATGATCTCCTTAAACTTGGAATTATCAAAATCCCAAAGCGAAAGCCCTGCGTGTAATGGCAAAAATAAGAGAGAACGTATAGGGTGGCTCGGGATCTCCCCCACATCGACACGTGCTAAAACAATCCGGGCTCTGGTTAACGAGCCGTCGTACTATACGCGAGAGAGAGAGGGAGAGGTACCGATCGTAAAGTCGCACGTGCACCTGTTTCAACGCTTCTGCCCTGGTAATTCAGGCTATTTTCGCTAGAGGGGGAAGGGGAGTCTTTCGCATTGTGCCTTCGAGGCCGCGAAAACTGGTGTCTGGGTGATGAGCTGCTTGAACTTTACGATCTTGCAGTCCGATTAAAAATATCCTATGATCGCATGGGGGAATTCGTTGCACAGTTTGCACAACATTTTTACCAAGGTATTTACGAAGAGTCAGTGAACCCCAACAATCCGAGCGGACTAAACAATTTGAAACGGAGCATCAAGAGATTCTAGCCAACAGCTTTAGCTGGCCAAGTCAAAAGAGCAGCCGATTAACGTTGTAAACACGCTTGTGAGACTAGAGAATGTGCACTCGACACAAAACTGCCTCGGGCTGCTCGATCTCTTTGCCCCTCGTCCCGTGATTTTTTCCATAGGATGATTACGCTGCGTTAGGAGATGGAAAAGGGCAGTGGAATATCCAATGTGCGTCAAATAGATTTTATCTTTTCTTTTAAGCGCATTAGATACGAGTTTTGATTCTTTGTTTCTTTCTCGTATTATCTAGAATACGAGTGATTGAAAGAAAGGTAGGCTTATTCGAGACCCTCTGCATTGAATGGCAATTCGTTGAGCATGATGATGTGAAAATGGAAATGTTTTGTACAATTTAAAGTCTTATTATGGTTAGGAAATTTCGTAGATTAATTCGCGATTGTCAAACTGCATCAACGACAATGAAAATTAGAACTTGGTAATACAGCTTTGAAATAGGGTCAATAATCGTAAGGACGGCTCTTTAAATTCGAGCCTCGCTTTTCCCAACAATGAAATCTGTTTTCTAATTTTCCTTTGTTTACCTCGAATTACAGCCTTTCAAAATCTGGCTTCAGTCGTCGATTTAAGACCGGCGCGCACACCACTGGAAGCTCTCTTAAGACGAATATTTGGAAAAGCAGTCACGAAACCAGGCAGGCCTTTGTGCCTGGAGTTCTCTCTCGACGGCTACCTTAGGTAAATGCATGACCGGAATAGAACGGAGCCATTAACACGCGAATAGCAGTAAAATTAGTCCAGACTCGCCGGGGTATAGAGAAAATAGTTTCTTTTTTTTTTAATTTTTAAATTGAAATCGTGCAGTTTGTAAGCGAGAGACGGCCTAGTTGGTAAGTTAAATTTACGAGCGACGTTGATTTATATTTTCATAAATTTAATAAAGATTTTAATTGTCCGGCGCAATCATCTGTTTATTAACGATCAACGATGTAAAATTTCAGCAATCGGGTCATTAACAAGAGCTAATTGTATAAGGAATACTAAAAGTATAACCCTCAAGTTGAAGTAAGATCGGTAGGAAACTGGCGTAAGCAAAGAAAATTAAGTAGACGAGAGGTCGCGTTAGATGAAAAGAACAAGCGAAGGAGAAGAAGAAGGAGAAGAAGGAGGATGTAAAAAGAGCAAGAGAGTGTACGTAGGCGAGGGTTACAGGTGATGAGCAGTGTGCATGAGCGATGCCGCGAGCAGAAGAGTCGGTGGCAGCGAAAGAGAGGAGATTGGGCTTCGAGGTACGAGGGGGGTGGGGGTGAGGAGGGAAACAAAGGGGTTCGCGCATGAGCACTGGAGATGGACTAACTGCTCGTTATTATGTTTCACTTCCCACGGCATTCGTAAAAAGACCACGGATGCTCCTCCTTTTGCGGGCGCGCGCTCGCGTCCCTCCGACTTGTACCCAGAAAAATGCTATTTATCATAAGTGACTGCGTACTTGGTACGACTATACGTGCCGGTATACGTGTTTTGCTTCGTGCTTAATGAAATAAATTTTATGCGCGCTCCTCCGGCTCCCCCTACTCTCTCGAGTGAATACGACTTTCACGCTGGTGCGTAGTAGGTTATATTTGTTTTTTTCCTGGTTATTGTTGGTCGGTAATAGAAATTTTTAAGATTGTTTGAGAAATTTGAGTGTTCCAGTTTTATGTCGAGAGCCCTTATACTTTTAGTTTTATTGGGTGAAATCGAGCGCGAAATGTGTATCAGAATAATTAAAAGAGAAAAAGATTCTATTTTTATTTTATTAACGGCCGAGATGATTAACGTAATTAAAAACTCGCTGTTATTGTTATTACTCCTGAGTAGGATGTAATGGTCGAGCTTAATGGTGCGCTTGAAAGTGCGTTCATTAATTTTTTCGGAAAAGCGCTTTTAAAAATTTATAATAATGCAAAATTTATCCTCGGCTCGTTCCATTTGTCGTAATAAAATTTGAAATGCGATAAAATTATACCATCAAAACGCGCTAAACAATCTTTTAACACAGCCTCAACGATCCATTGTTCAAACTCGAGTTTCCTCGCGGTACAACGATCTCTCTCCGGCACGTCTAACCCGCTGTTGACAAACCAAACGCATCGCTGATACCCGAAAGAGGAAGAGAGCGTAATGAGAGAGAGAGCTGAGTCAGAGAGCAGCTCTGCGGAAGTGCGTACATCGCGGCCTCCTTTCATCAGAGCAAGAGGGAGAGAGAAAAGCGCTTGCGCAACGCGAGGAATTCCGCGGGGAAGTCGGGTTTTGTCCAAGCCCACCAGGATTGCCGCTGACGGCGACAAACCTCGGTGCGCCGACGCGACGGCTAGACGATCTTATTTATAAGCGTCAGTCTGGCAGCTTATGCAAATGGCGCGCAAGCGCGCGGCGTAGCCCGGGACACACATATTTGCATATCGATAAGGGACCGGAGAGCCGGGATATATCTAACGATAGCGCGGCAATCACGAATTAAACGCACGTACCGCTCTAAGTACGCTTCGAATGCTCGCTGGGTATTTAATACCCTTGTGCGCCCGCACCACCGCCTATCTCGGTCCAAGCGTACATAGGGACGCGCGAATTTATCATACGCCAGTGTTGTGTTTCGCCGATTCATTATTGCGTCGAGCCGGGGGCAATGGCTCGAATCGCGTGCTTAGATCGCGGTAGCGCGGTCGTTGAGTTTTTTTCTTTAACTTTTCGAAAAAAATTTTTGATCGATGATTTAATTAAAGGGTATTAGCAACAATTGCCGCGTTCCTTCAGCCTCGGACAAATGTTGGGCTCGTTTGGATAATCAGACTAATCGAAAGCGATTTTAGCGGGAGAGCATTTGAATCAACGTTTGCTCATAAACGCGATTAATTGCTATTCGTTGAAAAATTGGGTCATCGTTCACTATGCGTTCTGCTTCTTTTCTCAGGGGAGTATAAGGCTCTCGAGAACTGCACAACCTTTTGGCATCACCTTCGCGAGCCGCGCGCGTTTATCACCTTGAATATTCACAAAGCTCGGCTCTCGCAAACAAACCGAGACGCGGGAGAAAATAACCCTTACCTTCGCTGATCTGTCAATAACGTCATAATGCTTACGCAGTGCAAAACTCGAGAATTTTCCCCCGGGGGCACGTGAGAAAGTGTAAACGAAAATTCCGATCTTTGGAATTTCCCTTTCGGTTAATCAGGCCAAAATAAACAGGCCGAGCGATGCAGAAAGTCCGTGGGGAGATACACGAAGCGCGCGTGGAAAACAACGCGGAGGTGAGTCGGTGGGAGGAGTGGCATGATCGCGCGCTGATGTGTTTCCTCAAAAATATCCGTAACGACTTTATTTTCAACGGAAGCGAAAGTGTATCGATAGGCTTTGATTCTTCTACGCTGGAATAAAAATAGGACGAGCGTCGTTCTATTAGGGTAATTCGAGGTAAAATTAAACCGTGATATAAACATTCGAAGAGCTTATCGCTTGTTTTCGTATTATTATATTCGTAATGCCCGCGCGAAGATTCATAAACTCGAGTTGCTTAAAATGTATATACGAAGCCTGAAAGATATTGCGAGTTAATGCCCGTGAATGACAAACACAGTGTAAAATGAGTAAATAAACCGTTTTTTCTCATCTTCATTCCTAGCCCCGAGCAACATTCGATATTTACGATCTCTCGGCGATTTCTCGCCGCGCGAAGAAGAAGTTGGAATATTTTTTTTTATTTCGTTCGTTCTCTTTCTTTTCTCAAACGCGTCGGGACGCGGAGAGCTCTCCGGCGAAACGGATTTAGCGGTCCGCGCGAACAATGATTTAAATTTAAAATTTATGACGTTCCATCGGGCCTGGAATGAAGCGAACAAACAGACGATTTGTCAGCTTATTCTAAACGCGCTGCAGCGAGGATTTATCTCCGAATTGTAAGGAAAAAAATGATCGCGTGTTTAAATAATAAAAAAAAGAAATGCTAGGTTATAATTGAGAGTATAATTTTTTTATTTTGACGATTCGCAGATTGACTTTCTCAATAAAGTCTTTCTATCGCTCTTAATGGCCTCTTTCTCGCGCCCAAAGTACTTTTATACACGATCGTCGGCTAGTGGTAATTGAGCTAACTACGCTTCAAATCGTCATTGGCAGCAATTTAGAAGTTCTTAGAAAAAATATTAAAGACATTGAAAAACGAGCTTCTAACGCGTCACACGTTATTAATTTCCATCAAAACGTCTTCCCCACTCCCTGTGTAACACAAATTAAGAAACACGAATCGCTGAAAGTTAATAAGCGGCAGGCTCGTGTCGCAATAAAGATTCATGCCCGTCTCCCGACATCAAAATACGCCGTCCCCATCTCTCTCTCTACCACCACTAACCTCTACACGATTCAACAATTCTATCCATCCAAATTAATCAACAGATCAGCAAACCCGTCGGCCAGCCAAAATCAACACATGCTCTCCTTATCTTCCCAAACCCCCGAAATAAACAGGCCTGTATATTTTTTCTCAAAATTAAGAGCTACAGCGCCGTATAACACCGTTAATCCCCACAGCCCGCCCCCAACCTGCCAACCAAGTACACACGAGCATCGGCGCATATTAATAACACCAAGGCAATTTTACCGAGACAATACGAGATTTATCACTCGGACGCGCGCTGACCGGGAGCCGGCTAAGACCGTAAATCAGTTGGGGGGGGGGGGGGGGCCAAAGCTTCGCAATCTCGCGGAACTTCTTAAAATCCACGCGGCTGATTATTTATAACGACGCTCGCTGGTGGAGCTCTGGGTAAATCGATCGGCGACACAATAATTTACAATGCGGATGAGCGCCGATCGGCAGCTGTAGAGATAGTCCCGCTATTGTAAGCGAACGAGTAGAGAGAGAGAGTAGTCGTGTTAGGTCTTCTTAGCTCCGAGATAAGGGGCTTCGCTTGTTGGAATGCGTCGTCGGGCAATTGTTGTATACGGGACTGTTGCGGGCGACGTGCCCGATTAGATTGAGGTTTAATTTACTCGATCGAGCTCTCGTCTGATGTGCGCTTGATTAGTCGGCGCTTTGTGCTCTTTTTCTCCCTCTCTCGCTGGTGGTTTAACAGAAAGGCCTTTTGTCTCGTGGACCTCGATAAACGGCGTTGAGCTGAAATGTAGAGGCGATGTTGTGGTTTTCGAAAGAGAGCGAGCTTATCTGGAGAACGAAGGGATCTGGACTACTGTGTTGTAGTCTACGTTGCTGGGTAGCTTCTGGTTTTGTAGCTTTTGAGATACAGAGCTTGATTTTCTTATATTATTTTGACAATGCAATTTGTCAAACCAAAAATTAATTTTTTATCAATTTTTTTAAAAAGTTGGTTTTTCCTTAGTCATCAGGCGGGAATTCTGACTAGTCTCATCTTTAAATTTCTGTGTTCGCCAACGCAACTACCGCTCTCGAAGCTACTAACATTATTTACCGTAGGCAAAGGCAATTCTTCAGGCCCAGAGAGAGAGACGCGCGCGTATGTACGTGTACTTTGTCGGTGGACGAACGAGAGAGGCAGAGCAGAGCAAACGAACGTTTAATTAAATGTACAATGAGGGCTTGTTAATGCAAATCCATCTCGGCCTCTCTCCCGGCGAATATACGTTACAAATATGCTGTTCAGTTCATTAGTAGACGAACGACGGAGCCTCGGGACGCGAGCGGCAATTGCGTGAGCGCGCGAGAGATGCTTTGGATTTAAATGGGCCGACGCTTGCGGACTGCTATTTTTCCCTTGTCATTGGCTCGCGCTAGTTAAGGGATATAGTGTTGCGTATACGATAATTTTCCTTAAAGTCAAGCGAAAAATCGGGGTAGCATCAGGACGGGGAAACGATTACAGCCCGAGCGATCCTCATTCTTTTCTCCGATTTTTCCTCGCTGCTGCTAAAAGGAGATTAGATTTTTGCGCTTTTCCACACACAAGCCGGGACATTTCCGTGCGCGAAAGCCGGAAACGCCAGGACGAGCGGCGCACGAGGGAGCCGCGTGTGCTAATGGCGTCGTTTGCGGCCTGGCAATTACCGCGACTCTTCCACGACTACCCTGCTCTATCTGTGTATGGCTGTCTCTCTGTGTGTACGTGCAAGTCCCTAGGAAATATATACAGGAACTCGTCCGCTCGTTTTGTAATTGCCAATTTTTGCCCTCGCCGCTGCGCTCGCTGCATGCGAAAGCTGTTTTGGAGTAAGACGGGGAATCCCATCTACACTTTCTTCCTTTTGTCCCCTCTACTTTGTTTAACGAGGTTCTTGTTTTTAGTTTTCGGCTTATAGGCAAAGTTAAATAAGATGCGGGCGATAACGGCTCTGCTGCTTATTGTCCGCAGGTTATCGCGTGTGTTTTTCGTCCTCAAGGTAAGTGCTTGCGAAAAAAGTTTCGCGGTGGATATAAGCCGAGGCGTAATGCCAAATTAAAAAAAGGGGTAAATTCAAGCCGCACCTGGTAAACATCATCGCAATCGTCCTATTAGCTAAATAACTCTCGGTGGGGGGAACAAATTAAACGCGATTCTTTTCCATGTAACGCGATTGACGATTGTACAAATTGCCTGTTTGCACAGAGCCGTAGCGGACGGTAATAAAACGTTGCGCGCGCAGATGGATAATCGGATAATTCGCCAACCGCACGGCGATCATTACAGGGCTCCCACTCTCTCTCGGCATTTTCATACGGACACATACACCGCGGAATTTTACATAACCAGCTGGCGAGAGAGAGAGAGAGGGCAATACTCTCCGAGGAGTATCGGATATATATAATAAGGAACACAAAACGCTTTGTCAGAAATGTTTCGGAGCGGCTCTTTTCTCGCGGCCCAGACGTATACACACTCGCCAATTTTGCCAAATTGCTTCGTCACTCGGTCCCCCCGTTGAGAGCGTCGCGGAAACTTTAGAAAGTCCAGGCTCTCTCATCCGTTCGATAATTTTATCACTAGCCGAATTATTGAAAGCTCGTCTCGTCCGCGAGTATATTATCATACGCGAGTCGCCCCCTCTCTCTCGTGCAATAAAAGATACCGCGGAATAAAAACGATCACGAAATCGACGTTTTCTTGCGCACGCGAGGAGAAGAGAGGAATATATAAAATATATAACAACTTTCACACTATAAAGCCGAGCAGCCGAGTTTTCGGTATAACCCCCCCTGCGGAAACTGACTCACGCTCTTTCTCTTCACGACGTTATAGTTACATCCGCTATCGAAAATCGCGCTCCTCTCGCCGTAGCAGCAGCCAGCTGTGATTTTTATCAAAAAAAAAGCCCAATCGAAGCGCACGCCGGGTTACCATCTTCGGCAGCGAGCAGCGACTCTTCGGCAGGCGAACAATCGTAAAGTGTCGCGACTTACATACGTCCGATCGGAGCGGGGAAGGCCTTTAAAGCTTTGTAATGCTCTCCCGACGCCGAGGGGGGAAACGAAGGGGATTCTTTTCATTGTTTTCCTATATACGCTCGGGGACTGCACAAAGAGCGCAGGAGAAAGTTTGGAATAAAATGGATTTCACTTTTTCGCGCGCCCGCGCGGATGGCTTAGGGCCTCTCTCTCTCTCTCTCCGGAGTTAATGCGCTCGTGTTATAAAGTCGGAGAGGAGGTGAGGTTTGGGGGGGAAGGTCGTAAATTTTCGCGGAGTTGAGGTTAATTGATTATATGCGCTGTTTAGCGTGACTGTGCTTGTTAGGCGAGAAAAAGTAATTAGCTGGTGCGGCTTTCGCGGCGGAGAGGACGCGCAACATTTCGAGGACATAAGCTCGTGGGATTCCTTGCCTCTGCGCAAAAGCTGTGTGTCGCGCGCGCGTGAGTGAATTTCTAATGCTCGCGACAGAGTGAATGCGGTGCTGGCAAGGGATTTTTAACCTCCGACCGAATAAATTTTGCGGGGCTCTCTCTTGAGCGTGCGGTTTTCGTTTGTTGTTCGAAATTTTGAAATTTTATTTACTTGGGTTTTTAATAGAACAATTTCGTTTCGAGTGACTCGATCGTCCTTCCTACGTAACATTGAGAGCGTTTCAATTCAATAATCTACTGTTGATACAAAAGTAACGGCAAGTCTCTTGTAATCAACTAATCAACCAGTGAAAATGCCTAATCAAACGAATTGGCAAGCCGAAAAATCCGAGCCGCCTCATGACACTTTGCAAAACGCCTGACATTTCAATTCCACTCGTTATATAAATACCACCGTCTGGCCGCACTGCTCATCATCGGCAAATTAAATTAAAAACCATCAACAAGAGAGAGATAGAGATAGAGAGAGAAACGGTCCACAGCAGAATAATCGCAGATTCGAAGCTCTAGTTAAAGTTAGCCGGGCACTTGAGCGAAAACCCACCCAGAAATTCCGAGAAGCCCTTTAGCCTCTTGCAAGGCACGTGCGTTTCGAGGCCCCTCCTCCTCCCGTGAAAATCGCCGAGGACGCGATAGCGGAGCTTATATTCGCGCCTCTACACCACGAGGCCGTGGATATTTTCGGTACACGCGCTCGTAAGAAGAGAGGAGTAGCCTCCGCGCGCGTATTCCACCAAACACAATTGGCCGAAAATACGGACAGTAACGTCTTACTTTTTTGGCGAGCTTGCAGCCAGTGATTCCGAGACGATCCGACTTACGCTTATTGCACATTATAAAAAAAGTTCGAATCTTACGTGATTCAACCTCGAGAAGGAGGATCTTTAAAGCCGCTAAATCGGCAGATCTTTGAAATCGCGCCTATGCCATATAGCGCTCGGTCGCTTAGCCGGTGAAATTTCGTCCCGGCGTGTCGTCGTTTAATCCGCCACGCTTTGTGTATACGTTGTTGTCGTCGTGCGCCGGACTTTCACTCGCGAGAGGAGAGCAATCAGCGTGGGCGACGAATTTTCCAATAAATCCAGCCTCCCTCTCTCTCTGCAACTCTGTCGAGAGAGGCCCTGTCTCAAGGCTCCTACATTGCGCATTGTTTGCGAAAAAGAGAGAGAGACAGCTGAAGTGGGATGCAGAGTGTTTCTCTTTTCCCTGGAATATCGTAGGTGGCGCAAATGACGGACGCGTATCAATTTCACGTACGTATAGTGTGTATACTTGCCGATATGTCTGGGGAGCTTGCGAGAGCTTCTCCTCGCTCTGATATTTCAATTTCTCGCGCGACAGAGAGATTGTCGAAATAGCAATCGTTGCTATCCATTGAAATACATAATTTAGAAGGGTCGTGGAGGTATGTATGCGTGGTATGGGAGCATTAAATCACTCGCCTGGCATAATTTTCCCCCGACCGCGGGGACAATTGCACAAATGCGCGAAAATCCAGTTTCGAACCGGCCGCGAGAAGTCCCAACGAGGCCGGTAGGTAATAAGGAAGATCGCAAAAGGGGGGAAAAGAGAAAGAGAGAGTGCGCGTAGCCGAGAGGAAGGAGATGGGCAAAGAGAGCCGGGCGCGCGTATACGCGTGTGTGACTTTCACGCGTGGCCATAAACATGTCGGCGAGAGAGCCGCGGCATTAGGAGAGGCCACGCGGAGTCCCGGTCACGGAGAGCAGCCCCGGGATTTATGCGCGCTGACATCAATCACCCCGCCTCTCTCTCTCTCTCTCTCTCTTGCGCGCGCGCGTACACGTTATACAGCCGGGGCTCAAAAATCATCCTTGGCATTGAACCTCGCGACCCAGCTGCTGCTACTTGCTGCGCCAGTTTTCGCGCACTGTCACATGAGCCAAGCTGCGCTCCAGAATAGTCTGCGTGTGTATACGTACTGATGATGCCTTTGCAAAATAAATAACGAGCCGATAAGGTCTGGGATGAGCTTTTTCAGATGTTAATTGGACGCCGAGTGCGAAGGCAGTATTTAATTTACCGAGCAGCCTGCCCCAGTCGCATTCGCGGCTTATAAGCTGGAAAATAAAGCGAGAGGAGAGGCTGTTTAATGATAAAGGGCCCGTTATAAATTATTCCCAGCCGCGTTTTCGCGGCTTTCAATGCCCCGGCAACAAAGGGTGCGAGAGGTGTCTGCGCAGGGGATGCGAGAGAGAGAGATTTTGTCGAGCAATAATATCAATGAGGCCCAAGCGGCCGGTCATAAATATCAGTCGGCTGCCCAGCGACAGGCATAAATCATCTTAGTGATGCTTTGGCGCGTCCTCGTCGTCCTACCTCCTCCTCCAGCTCGATGGGCCTATCGACGGAGATCAGTTTTCAATTGCGGCAAATAGCATAATGTGCGCAAGAAGCGATATGGCCCTCGTTACCACGTCACTCTCTGCCTTACAAATGATGCGAGCGCCCTGCTCGCTCGGAGATCCCTAGAGCCGCAAGTCGAATCAATTTGTTGATACGCTTTTGCCTTTTATTGCGCCAGCGCCACGTGGCTGCTTTTTCATTTTTGTCAGAGAGGGGCTGAGGAGAAGGTTGAAATATTGAACGATGTTTATAGGGTTGCGCTTTATTCTTGTCTTTTTTACTCAACGAGAGAGAGAGAGAGATTTTTAGATCGTTACAAACAGTCGGTTCGGTCTGCGGGTATATCGTTCTTGAAATACCAGAATTGACAAGTCGACGGATGACTTTTCTCCGACGCGCAATAATTTCCTCCACTAACTGCGCGCCAAGTCTCAAGAACAGAAAAAAGAAGCCCTCGAAAATGTCGGTTGGTTTATCACCCAAGTCCCAGGCGGCGCATAAACACATCTCTCTGCGTATGGCGCGTCAATAATTCTGCCTCCGAAGCTCGGGGAGGAAAACTCGGAAGAAAAGCGCAACGCCGGAACCTCGTTTTCTAATTCCACCGCGAGTAGCCGTAAATCCTGGAAAAAAAAAGTCAAAAAATCTCTCGCTGCTGGGATGTAGGAATTAGCGAGTTGACACACACGAGAGAGAGGATCACTTTCGCCAAGCAAGCGGGAAGGTAGTAGCAAGGAGAGGCAGCCTCGCATGAATCATAAGCGCACGCGCCGCGTGCATACATATATTATTGCGCTCTCTCTCTCTCGCGAGAGTATGGTTTGTTTGCTTAAAGAGACGATCCGAAGGTCTCAATTATTTGTTTCTCTCGTCTCGGTGTTTGATGTAGCCAAAAACTAACGATAGCCCTCGATTTCCCGCGAATTTCCGACTCTGACCGAGTTAACACTTTTTTTTTGTAACGAAGCACACTGTCGAGTCAAAACGGTTATATAAAGCCACGAACGAACGAGCGAGAGGGTATATGTGCACGTGTATAAGAAGACAGCAGACAGACAACAACAACAACGACGCCGCGGGTCGTGACGTGGGAAAATCGCACTCGGCCAACGAACCGCTAACGTATGCCGAAATTATAGCCATCAGCGAGATCCTCCGGGAAGAGAAGAGAGGACTGGCGAGGGCTTGATAACCCGCGCGAACCCCTTCTCTCCTCTCGCGTGTCCTATGTAATTACGATTCTGGGAAAATAGAAAGTCTAATTATTAGCATCGGCAAGTGTAAAACCGCTAGTTCTGCTCCGAAACTCGCGGCTTAGATATAAACGAAAAATTTAGACTCACACACACGCTTTAACCTACAGATGGGTGTAGGGGAGAAAGGGCAGAGCCGCGAAACTGTTACGACGAGGAGGAGAGCCGTTTTCTCGGCCGGCATTATATTTTCCGGGATACGTCGAGGATAGCCGAGGTTTACATTTTCCAGGCTGTTTTTCAACGGCGCGGCCGTGAGAGAGGCTTTATTAGCTCTAGCCGGACGTTACATATGCCGTCGCGCGAGTCGCGGAAGTGACGATCTTAAGGCTACGTGTGATCGGTTGTGAACTTGTTGCTCCGATAAGACAAGCTAGCAAGGCTTGTGTGTATGTAACACGTAATATACCGGAGTAGCGCGTGTAAAAGTCGAGTGTTTACACTATCAATATGTAACTTGCTATCTTAAGTGGGTGTGACTTTTTTCCTTTTTCTCTCTTCGCTTTTTTTTGGTCCTCGATCGGCAAATATTGAACGTGGTTTATTTCGGGCCCCTCGAGACAGAGGACATATGTTAATCGGCGTGTTAGAGAAACTTCCCCTCCCCCGTAGAAAGATATTTCGCGGTTGGTAATGAGACCGGTTGACGTTTTTCGATAGGGCGCGCGCTTTCCGCGAATACGGAGGAATAGAGAGCGGCTAACGAAAATTTTCGAAATCCCCCGAGTGAGCGCATAAATCACCCAGCATGAGAATTGCCAAATCAATTTACAATTCTAATGGAGGCGCGCGGGCAACTCTGCATGAACAAACAGATCGGATATGTGACATTAATGCACACGCTGTCATAAATATGTTTACCGCGATTTTTTATTGCAACGTACAGAGCTGCCACCCCACGGCAAGCAGCACAAGAGAACCTGTGTTTCCTTTTTTTTTCCTCGAAATAATGAATATTTAGCGCAGAACGAAAGTTGTGCAGTGCGCCAGCCGGAATTTCTAATAAATTTCGCGGATACCATTTTTCGTTTTCAGTTTGAGCCACGGAAAAACGTGATGTAATATTTCAGAAACTCAAACCAGCATGAGTTTCCGCGATGCAAGCTACACACTTGGTGCTCGTGTACAGCTCGATTATTCCGAGCTTTTGTCTAATATTTTAATGAAATCTCACTGCGGACTGTGCTCTCTCTCTCTCTCTCTCTCTCTCTCTCTCTCTCTCTCTCTGTCCATCATTTCTCGATAACGACGGCCTCCCGTCTAATCCACGAATCTCCGCAATTTCCTCCGTGTAAAAACGAGAAACCGAAACAAGAGAAGCGGAGGAGGGGAGGGGATCGATGAGCATATCTTCGTGCAAGTCCCGTTAAATCAGTTGTTCCAATTTACATGGTGGGGGAGACAGGAGGAGGCGAACGAGTGTCGAGGTGTAGAAAACTCAAGCATAAGCAGGAGAGTTAAGGCGGCATAAAACGGAAAAAGAAATCGTGCGCTGGACCTGTGGTGGCAAGTGCCGAGGAGAGGAGGGGGGGGGGGAGTTACCGTCACGTTTTTCAGGAATCCGCGCGCCAATAAATCGTGTTGGCTATCTCAGCGCTCCTATACTCCGGGCCGCCTAATAAGCCGAGCGTTGCGCGGAGAGCATCGCGCATTCCCGAATATCAGGCCTCCGGATCGCGGACTCTCTCTCTCTCTCCGAAAAGCTGCAGCAGCGCCGAGCGGAAGAAAAACTAGCGCCGGCCACGGAAGGGAGAAGAAAGGGGCAAGAGGTGCCGGGACTTTCTAAATATATTCCCCGGACGCGCACGAATCGCTGCCGAGCGCGATGAGCGTCAATTCTCTCTTTCTATCTTACCCTGTACGTATATAGCCTTCCGGCACAACAATGCCAAGCGGATAGCTCGAGTCCCTCTCTCTCTCTCTGTTTCTCCAGGGGGGGAAGGACTTTATACCCTCCCCGCGGGCCGCGGGCTTATTTAGAGGTGTTGCTCGCGGCTAAACGACGTTTCAGCGCCATTAGCGAGAGAGCCACAGCAGCGGCGCACGACACTTGGTGAGCTCTCTGTGTGCTCTCTAGTGGCCGTTCCAGCACTTGCGCTTTTCGCGAAAGTGCTTTTCTCACGGCAGGTATATACGACACAGACTGGAGAGACTAGCTTCTCTCTCTCTCGGGGGAGCGAATGTTGGAAGTTGCTGATTAATTTTGGTGGATGCTAAGGGTAATGTGAGCGATTCTGAGGTATCAACTCTACCTCGAGACGCGGCGGGCTCTCGAGGTAGTCGGGGGAATGAATGGCGCGGCGCTTAATTGACGGGACAGGGGGAAATGTCGTTTTTTTACTTGGAGAAACGGCTAGGGAAATGTGTGCGGTGAGAGGCTGATTAAGGCTGCGAGGGATTTAGCCGAGCTTGCACTGTTTCGCTGGCTCCTGGGATAGTTTCATTTATTTTTTGCACCCGATGATTGGGAATTTCGAAAGGTAAGCGTTATGTAATTGCGATGGGAAGAGGGAGAATCGAAAGGGAATGTAATTCAGTTTCGAGTTTTACAGCTTGTATCACCGAAAGAAATATTGATAAACCTACGAATCTATACACGTGCGACGGAGAAGTGGAAAACCGAACGAAAATATACGAAACGAGGCACAAGAGATTTTATGCTCCAATAACGTTACGCCAGGCGTTAGACTTTGAGAGCCTCGCCCCCTCCCCCCTCTTGACAGAGCCCTCTAGGCGTATACACATATCGAGGGTGTAAAAATAACCCGCACTCGGGTAATAACAATATTCGAAAGGCTAAAATCGATATCAGGCAGACATAACGTCCGCTCGACGAAGAGCGGCTTATATATTCCACAATTGCATATGCTTTAAAATGAAGAACAATAGATCGTTTCGGGTCGAGGAAAACGTAAAAGGGGTAAGTGGGCTGGGGGTGTCCGAGGTTAGCGTTCTCACATTGTCCCGCGCGTGTATAATCATCGAAATTCGCACGGATACTATTCGAGGGGAAAACGTAATTATTTTAAGTGAGGCAATTTTCCGGCATCTCCTAGTGCGCGCGTATGCAACGTGACCGTTCACTCTCGGCGCACCCCGAAAACCGCTCACACCCACGTCCCATATCCCATAGCTTTTTGCGGTTATCCGAAAAGATTCGAATTTGTTTTTAAAACTTTATATTTTTAAAAAGTATATCCCTAGCTCAACTTTGAATCGTCGAAATAGCGAAGGATCAAACAAATCGGCTTGAATAAAAGCTAAGCGTACACGGGATCGAGATGAACCGAGGGGGCGGTGCGAGCGTCAGCGAGAGGGAGACGGCCGGAATCGCGCGCGCGTTCATTGACGTCGGTGCAGCGCGTCATTCATCCACCGCCCACTCGGTGACATTTTGATTAAAGCGCCGGGGCTTCGCGGAAAACTCGGACTCGCATCCACAACTTGAGCCTCTCTTCTGCCGCTTTTGCCAGCCGACCCTGGAGGGATGCTTGCGTTCCCGGTAAAACGGATTGCTATTGGGCTATGTACCTTTCTCTGACGTTCGATAAGATGTACCGTGGTCAATAAAAAATGATCGTTTACCATGCGAGTGTTTACGAGAAACGAGTCCAAGCATTAAATATTCGGAGCCCGACGTAACAGCGAAGACACCGGCCGAAACAAATGTAAATCAATACGCAGAGAGCAGCTCGTCGAGCGCGTGTTTGAGTAGCCCCGGACACGCTCCCAATAATATTCCTCGAATTATAATACTTTCCCCAAAGCGCTCTCGTTGTAAAAACTCCTCGGTATCGCTGGCCCATCCTTCCCCCCTGCATCATCACCCCTTAACTGAGATATTCGCAGTGATAATGAGGTAATGAAGGCTCTCTCTCTCTCTCTCCAGCAGAGAGCGACCGTTATGCTCCATAGCCTTCCATAAATTAGCCCGAGCGATCTCGCTATCGCGCCACTGCTGCTGTTATACAGAGAGCGAAATTTTCGTTATCTCCTCCGCGGGCCTCCTCTCCTCCTTCCCCGTAGCGCGCGCGAACACGTGCTCTCTCTCTCTCTCGCGCACCCGCTGCCAGAGTAAGGGAGCCGAAACTTTCTATACGGGAACGAGCCTCCGGCGGCGCGGACTTCTTTTTTTTTTTTTTTTTTTTTTTCCGCCTGCTGGCCTTTTTGCCGCGTCGTCCTCCCATAGCGGCCTTTTTCTCTTCGCTCGGGGGCTTG
>JAPYYQ010001115.1:0-39931 GCA_030522585.1 Anagyrus pseudococci | reverse complement strand
ATATATAACTATACAATCTTGGCAGCGCTTCGGCCTCACGGGATGCGCGGCAGATATCGCGAACTTAAGAATTCATAGAGCTAACGGGATCTCGTAAGTAGCTCGATCGAATTAAAAACAAACAAAAAAAAGGTTATTATAAAAATAATCAGCCACGTCGAATGGTGAACGAGTAATTTTCTGTCTAGCACAGGTAGAAAAGATACAACACCAGCAGCTATCGAAAATAACTTAAGGTATACAGCGTCTGGATCGCACTTAACAATGACACGGTGAGCCGCGTTACAACAATCCAAGTTATAGCCCTCTCACCCTTCGGAATCGACCGTCGAAAAAGTAGGCGGCATGGTGGGGAGGAGGAGCTCGCGTGGCCGGACAGTGAATCGCGGCACAATGGGCCCCGAGACTAATCGAGGGCCGCGCGCGCGCTGACGTCGTGCTATGCGCGAATCGATCGGCCTTTAGCCGAGGGCAGATCCCCATTGTTCGGCCGAAAACGCGATCTTTCCCCACCCCCTCCGTTTGCTCGAACGGTAGACTGGCCAAGCAGGAGGAGCAGCGACGTACACGGTGACACGCGAAATTCCGGAAGGATTAGCGCGAGCCCCTCTCTCTCTCTCTCTCTTTGCCTGTGACACCTGAGATGCGGACTCGATATTGGCTTACGCGTGTATGGCAGGACTTTGATCTAGATCAGGGGAAAGGATATACCATGCGAGAGATGGAATGGAGAGGAGGACGCGGGACCATTAAAAATTACCGATCGCTCTCCCCCCTGCGACGGGCATTCACATGCAAATTAACTGGACATTTTTAAAATGCTTCGCGCAACGCGAATTAGAAAGCCAAATGGATATCCTTTTCGAGGATAGGCCTTCTTTATTGGCCAAGTTAACGATTCGATATATATCTGATTCGAGAGAAATGGTCGCTCGGCTAAAAATAAAATTTGCCCGAGTCCCGCGTATACGGTTAACTCGCTCGCTCTGAATTTCACGTTTGTCGATTTGACAGCCCGAGTGTAACTGCTGTTGTTACTACGTACACGATGATTTCTGGTAGCGAAGCAAAAAACAAGCCGAGAGACACTAGCGTAAAAAGCATGCGCACGTCAATCGATTTTAAATACGTTGACTTTTTCCATTTCCTTATTGGCATTTTGAGTATCTGCACTAATATAAAAGACAAAAAAAATGGATCGGCATCTGCATAAAAATGCCTATACACACAAACACGCCCCAGTAAATATTGTAATTTTATTCATTAATCTTTTAAACGAAAACGATAAAGCCTCGAGAGATTTTTCGTAAAGTGCGCTTGGGTATAGGATCTGAATATATAAATGAATCCCATCCAAGTTTCCAAGAGAGCCGTGCAATGTATAGCTCATCTTCCCCGAAAACGCCACGCGCCTGTCCCTTGAGATGATTTCGAGGGTCGAAGCGCTAAGGATCCTCTGTGTTTATGTGCCCCTACACTATCCAGGCATGTTCACTATGGGTGGGGCTGTTTTGACCATTCTAAGGGACGCGCGCTCGGGGACAGGGAATTCCGAGCTTTTCCTCTCCACGAGACTAGAATGAAAAATCGAGGCCAGAGACGATAGCTGCCTTGAGTGTCTTCTTCGTGTGTCTTGTAGTTTGTCTTGCATTCGAGGGTGGGCCCGAGCAACGGACCCAATACCAGTTGAGAAAGAAGGATGATCCGAGATCAATCAATCGACGGGCTCGTCATTATTTTAATTGACAACTAATTTACGAGATTCTGTAGGCTTTGGAAATGAGATGATGGGGTAACGATTTATCTGGAATTTTTGTATAATGTATTCGAAAACACAACAATAATTATAATTAATCGAATTCGATCGCATACAGCCTGGGCCTCGTCAAGTCAAGCGCGAGATTGCGTCGCACCGAGCGATGCATCTTCCAACCCCAACGGGGACTGCAGCCACGACAAAGGCCCTTTTCTTCAGCAGAAGCAGCGGCAAGTATACTATACATATTCGATACGTATATACAGTGGGGGAGCGAGTGGGAGGGGGCGCGGCAAAGTAGCGTGACAATCGTCGAGTCAATGCTGTTTTGTCAGGCGTCGATTCGGCACGGCCAATAAAATGGCCATTTGCCCTGTGCAGCTCACCGAGCGAGCTCGTCTTCTTCCCGTTATACTGCCAATAAAATAATCCGTGTCCGTCTCCGGACTCCATTTCAATTAGCCGGCGAAATATATAGGTCGCTGGCGAACCAGACGCGCGTATGTAATATCGAGGAGGCGTGTGAACCAGCCTCTCTTCTCACCATTAGCCGCGACTTTATGGCGATACGGCTTTTTTCTCTTTCTCTCTCTTTCGAGTGGCCGATACGTACACTGCTCCCATCAATTTTTCCCCTCCCCCGCGCGTATACAATACCGTTTGCGCGCGCGAGCCGAATCTTACTGCGATATTATGCTAAGCGCCGCTCGATAAAGTACCACTTTTTCTCGAGCGCCGCAAAGCGCTTTGTGTGTCGCGCTATATGCGCCCACCCCTAATGCCTCTACAATTGAGACTTGCTGATTCTATTGAGTCTGTCCTCGGGAGTCTCCCCGCTGCTTTCTCTCCTCCGCAAATGAATGGCGTCTGTGTAGGTTTGGTCCACGTCGAAAGAGAAAAAGAGAGAGAGAACAATTCGAAATTCATGTGAAATTGATTCAACATTAATCACTCGTACTCCCCCCCTCCTCTCACTCACTCAGGAGCTACAGTGTGTCGTCTGTTTCAGGAAAATAAAAGTTTCTCGGTCAAGAACAATCCGCCTTTCTCCGCAACAATGCGAGGAAAATGCAAGAGGACAAGACTTCGACGAACAGGACAGAATCCAGTTGGCCGTCGTCGTGCCCACAATAAAGCCCTCGGCAACTCTCCATGCATTTGGCTTCCAAAATATAGATCGTCAGCGAATACCAGTGGAAATTCCAAGGAGTTTTCTATTAGCCAAGCCATATGATCCTTAGGTATAACCGCAGCAAAGGAGAAGAAGTCAAGTGGTCGAACAGAGCGCATCGATATAGCGCAACTCGCTAACGAGGAGTCAGAGGGATCGCCGCGACAATGGGCTGTCCGTGACCGGGGTAATCCGGCGCCCTCCTCCTCCTCTTCGGCGCAACAATGAGAGTGCGAAACGCGAGCCGAGGGCCGCCCGCTGTCGAGCGCCGCGCGCGCGAGAAGGACTCTATCCCCACGAGAGGAGGGTGGGGGGGGATGCGGAGCGCGCGTCGTCCCCAAAGAGCCATGGGTGGGCCGCAACCTGCCGAGGAACCCCGTGGCTCGGCACCTTGCGCGCCCTCGATGCCTCTCCCCAGCCTTTTTTTTTCGCGACCAGTCAGCCCCACGCGCGAGAGACTACGACGCTTCTTTTTTTTCCTCTGCTTTTTGATTTATTTTCACGCGTTCGGAGAAGCGCCGAGAAGCTGCCCGGGACACGAGAGGTTGCGCGTTCTATTGTGACGCGATTTTTTCACGGTCGCGCATGGGAACGTATATCTGTCTTGTAATGATTTTTTCCAAGTCATTTCGGGGATATAAACGAGGGAGATTTTATTCCTGGAAGAGTGTGAGGTTAAAGATGAGGGCAAACTCGTGCGAGCGTGGGTGTGCTTATAATACGTCAAAGCTTATACGCGTGTGTAATAGAATTTTTCCGTGTTACTGAGCTAAATAATAAAAGATTAAGAAAATTTGTGTCCTACTTCTTGAACCGCGTATCGATCTTTCTCACGTGAACGATCGCTCGAAAGAAATCGAACGTAAAAGCAAAATCAAATGAGCGGTCAAGTGAGCGCTGGCCTGTAGTAGGGCGTTGAGGCATAAAACAGGCTGTACACGTATAAAAAGTCGGAAGGAGGACGAAGAGGAGAAGTAGCAGCAGGAGCCGAGAGAAAGAGAGAGAGAGAGAGCCGGGGACATATCGGGCAATTAAGTGCCACTAGTCCCTTAATCCGGGCATTCGATTCGCGAATGACTTTGCATCGTCCCCCCTGCGGCCGGCATAATTCGATCTAGCGAGAGAGAGGGAAAGAAAGAGAGAAAGCGTCAGTGGCCTTTAGGAGAAAAGAGGGAGAGAGAGAGCGCCGGCGAGCGAACGCCCGGGCAAGCTCGGGGCCGCTTTAACGGCCAAACCCAAAGGCATCAGGCACTTATCTGGCACGCGCATCGGATTGCGTCCCCTTATCGCTCGGCTGCACCACTTTTATACCGGGGAGAGCGAGATATCTCTCCGGCCGAGGGCGAGCCCGACGAATTCCCTTTGGGACGACCTCATCCCCCACTACCACCCCTCGATTCTCCTTTTCACCCGACGGAGGAGGAAGCCAACGGGAAAAACGCTAAGTTACGGCGCGCAAAGCTACCACCACCAGCCCCTACCTCCCCTCTTCGACCCCGTCAACCTCGCTTTTCCACCCACTGACTCCCTGGCGGATCTTTTCTTTTTTTTGTTTTTATCAGTAGCCCTTTGTTTTCGCCCGAGCTGTGCTCTGATTTTCGTAAAGCATCCATTTATTTGGTCGATGCCGTATAAAAATGCTGTCGGTATTCCATCCGCAATTATATACGAAAAATAATCAACGCGTTAGAATAGAGTACGAGTTTTTTAAGACGAAACTGACATCAACAGGGACAGCAAACATTGACCCTAGTGAACGCGTCTCTCTTACAGCGAAACACAAATATATATCTATAACGATCTGAAGGCACATTAGTCACCGTACTAACATACGCGAGCTCCGCGTCAAACGCAGCAGTTGTCGAGTGTTGGCAACAACAGGTTTGGCAACTTTTGCCGTATACTCGCGCGCACACGGCGCCACGCGGCGATTAATCGCTCCTTCTTTCTCGGCCGCGGACGCGAGTTACATCGCTTCAATACGGAGCTACTGACTCTTCTGCCTCACTCTCCTCTTACCCTCTTTCTGCTGCTCGACAACTGCAACGAGCTTCATTAATTATGTAATGATCGGGCCTGTGGCAGCTCTGCGTATATACGTTTTACTCGGCGCTCTCAGCTGGCATTCCACGCTCGTCGTTGGCAGCGATTATTGTTCGAGGAAAGAAAAAAAAAGAGGCGTCGGAGATTGGAAAACGAGGGATAACGCTTTTTTAATTGACCTCTGCGGTCTAAACGTCGAGTTTTCTTTGGCATTGTTGAGGCCCCGTGGGTCGGGCTAAAAAATAGTCGAGTATAAACGAGGGCGAAACGAAGGTATGGGGTGAGCATCGCTTTTCAGAAAACGCTGGCAATCTCGTGCGCATGTGTATAAAGACGAAGCTCGTAAAGTTACCCAGAAAAACGGCGAAGAGAGGAGCGCGCGATCCATGTGTCAACGTCTTATTCTTATTCTTCGAGGGGGTCGTGTCTCTTGGCCTACAGAGGCCCCTCTACAACACAGCCAAGAGAGAGTGAGCTCTATAGACGGTAAGCCTGGGAAACGATCGGCTTTCGTGGGCCCTGTATAAGAAAAGAAGTCCATTATGATGCGCCTCCCGGGCCAGACTGCATTAAAGCCCCGTGTTGATAAATAGTCCGTAGGTGCGGCTGCTGAGCTCGTGTGGCGCACTCTCGGTTCCTCTTGCGTGTTTGTGTGTGTTGTGAGTGTGTGCATGCCCTTTTATTCGTCGGGCCTTCCTGAATCTTTTTTCCGCGCGTGCTCCGTTGTACCGGGAAGTGGCTTTTGACAATGCTCGCATTCTATACGCTACTCCCAAGACGATCGACTTGAGAGCCTTGCTTTTATTGCCTCGCTCTTTCGCTTTCTCTAGGGATATATTCTCTGCGAGTCAAAATATTTTATCAATTTCTTTGTGGCTATTGCTTTTGGGTCAGCACGACTGAAAGTTACTTGGTTAGTTGGAATATTTGGAAATTCAAATAACACGTAATCCGTATCGTACGTTTTTCATCAGTCGATGTGCTTTGTTAAAAAATCATTATCCGAGCATTAAGAAAATAGTTGAGTTAAACGTTAAAATTAAAGCGAGAGAAGGTTCTGCAATAAGTAGCAAAAAGCTCCTGTACAAAATTATTTCAACTTAATTAGCAATATAAATTCCGACGGGGACTTTAATTTGTTTCTATAGCGAGTTTCCGGGAATAAGTTTGATCGTTAAATTTGCATCTACAACTACAATTACATGCAAATCCCCGCACTTGCGTAATACTTGCTTAATCCAGCCTTAATTTTCACTGGGTCCCCTTCCACTCTGCCCTCAAATTCAACTTTATCCTTCAAAGGGCTCCCGCTAAAAAAATTTTTTACAACTCGTAGAGAATAAAAATATGTTATTACATTCCAGAACGAAAAATAATGCCAGAGACCTCAAGATGGATTTTCATATTGCAAAACTAGCCGCAGGTTACAAGTCGGTAAAATCTCTAGAAGCTACAGGCAGCGCTTGCGAAGGGACGAAGATCAATGAAACGGAGCCTGCAAGGCGTGGCAGCGTCGTTTTTCGAGGGGCACACTTGTGCGCGCTTGCGCGAGCGCTCGTCTTCCCTATCCAACGATACTTCTACCGCCTGTGTCGTTGTAGCTACACACACAGCAGCAGCAGCAGCTCCAGACGTCCGGAGTATATCTCTGCTCTCCCGCTCGTTCGCGTAATTGATTGTCCCGAGACGCGGGTATAATGCCTGGCGATTTGTCCTTGACGAAAGGGTGCTGGGCGGAGAGCTGCCGGCGTACTCGGCTTTGCATATACGCGCTCGAGCACAATCGGACTTATATTGCCGACGAACGGAGTTGTATCTGCGATGCAGCAAGAGAGAGAACGGGCTACCGGTGGCTCTTGCGAAGAAGCGCGCTTTGGGGTGTCTTGTTACCGGGGAGATATTAATCCGGGCCCATTAAAAACTGGACTCGCTGCTGCCCGCTGAGAAATAAGCGGCCGCAGAAAGCCCTGGCTACCTGTCTTGCCGGCCCTACTCTCCCTGCTATGCCCTCCCGCAGCCCTTTTCATTCGCGCCGGGAGTATAACGAGGCGATCGCAGACCTCGAGAGTGAGAGAGAGAGAGAGAGAGAGCCAGCCTCTCGATTCCCGGGAGCGGCTCATTCACTGGAAATCGCGGCACTACTCTCGTACCGATCGTTTTTGCGCAGGGCTGCCCGGTGATTTTTCAACGAGAAAGAGCCTACCGCTGTTACTGCTTCGAGCG
Organism: Anagyrus pseudococci; assembly: GCA_030522585.1. Lineage (NCBI taxonomy): Eukaryota > Metazoa > Arthropoda > Insecta > Hymenoptera > Encyrtidae > Anagyrus > Anagyrus pseudococci. Next base: position 32,738 of record JAPYYQ010001115.1, on the reverse strand, counting down.
CGCTATGCTCTCTGCGGCTTCCAGGAACGGGGGGACCCCGGGCATAATCGGTCGCGTGATTGTTGTGCATTGCGCCGCGGCCGATATGAGCGATCTGCCGGGCTTCTTATATTTAGCTCGCTCTTGCGCGCATGTGAGCTTTAATGCACTGCAGTTCGAGCGACCGATTGATTCTCATGAATGGGGGTTTGTTCGACTCAAGAGCGTTATCGATTGCCGTAGTGCTGTACCTGTACACCTACGTGCTACTTCAGCTTCGACTAACTTGAAACTTGCTGTTTCTTATTAAAATTTAGTATGGAAATGCAACGACGAGCTGTTATATTGTTAACTGATAGAGTGAAAGATCCAATAAATGAAAGTATACACAGTGGGCCCACGAGTAAATAAATAAAGCTCACAAAAAAGCGTACTTGCGGATCTTTATAAAAGGTCTAGTCTTCTTAAATAACGGTTTAAGGACGGATTCAAAACTTAACGCTATTTCAGGTATATCGGCGCGAAAGTAGCTTTAGGGCATCGGGCATACTGTTAGGAATCGTGGCGACATCAGTCCACGACTGTCGCCGGTACGCAACAAAAGAGACCGACTGGGGAAAAAAAGAGAAAAAAGCAGAGGAGAAAACGCAGCGCGTGCGGAGGACAGTCGTTCGTTGGATAAGATCTGAGAGAAGCGGGGGTGAAAGGACGCACAAGGACTGGAAGGAGAGTTCGGGCTCTCGAAAGATTTTTACGTCGCGCGGCAGTCGCTGATGCGGCAGTAAAGCGAAACTACACAGCAACTCAGGGCCCTGAGGCTTTTTACGCGCCTCGAGTACGGAGAGTCGATCTTATAAGCCGTACCTCTGCTATCTCTCTTTCTCGCTCTATACTGCTAAATCTTGCGATTCTCTCGAGTAGAATGCAAAGAATTTGAAAGGGTATACGCGGAAAATCCTTCTCTTTGAATTATCAAGTTACTTCCGTCTTTCTCGGAGCTTTTTACGATTCTTTTAAATTATCGAGAACATTTTTTGATTGTCCATTGATTCAGTTTCATTCGCTCGTCGTGATCGCGTGCTTAATAAAACAATTTTAATTGTCAATAACATTGGGAATGAAGGCAGTTGCTCAAGTCACGCATCCAACAGGGAAGCGCGTAAAAAGCCGTTAAACGCGCGGTATGAGATAAGAACTCGGCCGGGACTGCTTATAACAAAACGTTTCTGCAACCGCAACGGCACACAACGCAAACATCGGACGAACGAAAAGAAAGGAATGATAAAAAGAAAAAATAAAATAAACACGGCAGAAGAGAGAAAATTGCGCGGGCGAACGATGCAGTTTCTGGATATATAGTAGAAGAGCGCTGGGCGCGTGTAAGTGCTTGGAAATGCAAAAAACGCGAAGGAGGGGGGGCCGTTACTATAAACGTAAAAACTCGGCGTGTATACTTCACGTGGCATCGCGTGGGCGTTAGCTTCGTTCCCACCCGCGTGCATAAGCGACAGCGGAAAAGAGAGGAAGGAGAAGAAGCGCGGGTGTGTACGTGCGCGTCCGATAAAAAAAAAATCGCGAGCCCAACCGCCTGGGCGTAATTAGCCGCGAGGATGTTTGCCCCGGTAGTAGGGGGGGCAGCGACGCGCAATTCGCCAGATGTATTTAGCGATAAGCCTCCGCGAGATCTCGCTACTGGGCAGAAGGAAACGCGGAGGAGAAGCTTCCACCCCCTCTCTAGAGAGAAAAAGAGAGAGAGAACCAAGAGGAAATCCCAGGTCACGTAGACAAAGAGCCCAGTGGATCGCGTTTTTTATGGCGACTCTCTCGCGAGAGAGAGAGCTGCTGCTACTGCTGAGGAATAAGAGCTGCTGCAGGCCGCAGGCTTTTTACACGCGGAGCGCCGTAAAAATTCTAATTTCGCGAGAGACCCCGCACTCTCTCTCCCTCGCGATATGAGCGGTAGGAACGGGAGACGTGGGTGTGCCTCGAGGCGTCTACCGCGCAACCGCGTACATACATCTGCGCTGTGCCCTTATCGCTCTTTTTTATGCTCCTATATGTTATACTTGATATGGTTTATGGCCCCCGCGGCTATACACCTACGCGCCTCGTCGTAGTCGTCGTCGTCGTTTCTCTCCTCGCCACGGATATATATATATATATACGTATGCCCTCGATGTGTATACGCGTACGTGTACACAGCCAACTACTGTGCTACGCGAGCTTCAACAATACCGGTAGGCTTGATTTCTTTCCTTTGCTTCGTTATTCCTTCTTCTCTTATTTTCCCACTCGCGTTTCGCTTTTACGAAAGTAGATTGTGCCTTTCCATTATATCTTCAAAGTTTTGTTATTATTAAACTGCAAAATATTTTTCGTTACGTTTTTGAAAGATAAACATTTGAAATAAAAAACAAAACGAATAGACTAGTGTACGTATAGGCATTGAAAGGATTGAGTGTATCGTAGAGAAAGAGAGAGGTAACCTTCGTTTCTGTCAGTGCATCCACTTATCCTAATTAATGCCCGCCGAGAGAGTGAGGAGGGAGCGAGAGAAAGAGAGATTTTATTCGAAAGGGAAGGGACACGAAAAGGGATTTCCAGAGGAGATACCGATAGATTCCAAGGTGCAAACGCTTAATGAAAGGGCCGCTCGCGCTGGCGTATACGTCCCCACCTATCTGGGAAACGCTCAAAGCCACACGTAGACGCCTGGAAAGACAGAGAGAAAGATACACCGAGAGTGAAAGAGAAAGAGAGAGATGGAGAGTCCAGCTAATTAACGGCTTCTCGCGCGCGTGCGCGCTTGGACCAACTTAATTTGAATACGCGCGAGCCGAAGGAAAAGGGAGAAAATGGAAGGATACCCAGCGAGGGAGAGAGAGAGAGGTAAGACCGGGAGGGGAGATGAGAGTGTCGAGCATGCTGGAGCAGCGGGTAAGGTGTTTCCCCGGTTCCTCATAATGCACACACGGCCTGCTGCGGATTCTCGGCAGTCCAGGCTCCCTTCCTCTCTCTCTCTCGCTCCGCGGTAGCCGCGCTAATTTAAATACACGTGTCGATGAGCGCGCAGATTGCAACACCTCTGGGATTCTGCGGGGCCGACGTCGGTCCGGCTACTGCTCCTCTCTCACTCCTGCACGTGCGCGCACACGCGATCCCCTTTTCTGCGAGTACCTCCCCGGGATATCTTCATTTTCGACTTACGCTATGCTGGCACCGCGCTCTATATACCTTTATTTTTTTTTTTTCACTACACCCGATCTCCTCGTGATTTCGATTCAATGCCCTTCCTTTCTCGACGCGTCTGAATTTGCTTTACTACGACGCTCGCTTATGCTGTATACGACAGCTTGATGACTTATTACACGGGCAATTGGTATATAGAAATGTTCGAAAAGCGAGAAACGCTAGTTATATCAATAATGTATACCTGATCGATTCTTGATGTTAATTACTAACTGGTAAGGCTGTATTTTACGTACTCGTAAGTTTTCAACTTATAATCTCTCGCCAATAAAGCCAAGCGCAGAATTTTTTCAATAGCTATAACTAAAGGTCCCACTATTTTTCCCCGGGCGCAATTAAGCAACATCGATTCTCACTCAATTAACCTTGTAACGAGCTGTACACAAGCCAAAATGGAAAAACAGCAATTCAGCTCTCGTTCTTTTCCCAGCGCTGCGCTCCAATTTGCATTTCGACAACAACATCGTACAAATAACGCTCAAACGACGTGCGCAGGCCGCGGCGAGTCTGTCGATTAAATAAAATATCAATTAGATGCAATCTAAAGAGCTGTTGCTCCCGAAGATATTACAACGAGAGAATATAAATTTCGTGGCACACACACAAACACACGCATATACAGAGCCTATGCTGGCCCGCATGATTTTCGAATTATCGACACGCGCGCGCGCGTCCGTGCAGCACAGGTGCTGCCGAAAATTACACGCAAAAGAAAGAGATAAGGCCCCGAAGATGATCGACGTATGTAGCAGGAGGGCGCGCTTCCTTCCGCTGCGTAAATTATGACAGTGATACACACATACGTACACACCGAGGAAAGGGTTGAAGAAGAAGAAGGAGGAGTAGAGAGAGAGAGAGGAAGCAGGGCGTGGACGAGCAGCCGTTAATGAGGAGGCCGAGAAGGTGCAAAGTCGAGGATCACGGACGGGAGCCGCCTCCTCCTCCTCCTCGAGCTCTACTCTCTCTGTTGGCCGGGCCGCAGCTGTGCGCAGCAATCTGATAAACTTTTCCTGCGGCTGATCCTCCGCAGCCAAGCGACCCGGCCATAATGGCCAGACGAGTCGTCCTCTCGATAATGGGCTGCATATGAGAGAGCCGCGATCGATCTACCCCGGGAGGAGGCTATACCTCCTTCGCCGTAGACGATTCGTCGGTACGAAGAAGCGATGATTATTGCCGCTATACACCGTCCCCTCTCTCTCTCTCTCACACACACATTCGGTATCCCTCTGCTACAACGAATGCGCAAATGCACGCACAGGCTTTCTTTGCCCGTTGTATCAAAAGAAAAAACAGCTAACGCGACCGTATTCGCTATGTAGAAACTTTTATGTATATCCAGAAGGGCATTAAAACGGAGAGGCATCCGGTAACAAAGTCCCTCTCATTCACGATGAAACAAAAAAAAACAATGCGCGCACTGAGGATAATGCCGTAACGAGAGATAGACAACGGCCCTGCGCCTTTTCGTGTTGTACACACACTTTTCTTGCGAGCACCCGGGGAAGGGGCGGGGGCATAAAAAGACGATCGTTGCGCGCGAAATGGAAGTACAGGCGTAAACTCACTTATCGCTCGGCGCTCTCCTTGCTTCTACCCCGGCCATTCCAGAGCCTCTATCTCTCTCTCTCTCTCTCTCTCTCTCTCTCTCTCTCTCTCTCTCGCGTTTATTTCATCGTCATTATTTTTTACGCGACACGTGTATACCGGCGCGATGTACTTTTATTGAACGATCGAGAAAACGGGTATATGTAAGGGAGACTGGCATGTAAATTTTGTCGTTGGATCGTGAAAGGTAGTATGTGTATACTCGGACAGAACCAGAGCCGCGCGGGGACTTTACGGCGCGCTACGAAGCCGGCCTTTGAAGAATGTGTTTATTTGATTATATTTTAAGGGCCGAGTTGATGGCCGAGTAAAAGAGAATGGCCTGTAGCTTGAAATTGTACGACGCCTGGGAGCCCCTCGTGTCCTGTGCATATAGCACACTGGCTGGACGTACACATGCAATTGAACGTATATGCAAATGCAGCTTCGCGTTAAGTGTGCGCGCGCGTGTTAATCTTAAGAGGAACAAAAATTGCGATATACCGGCGTTGATAAATTATTTTGGGCTCATAATTAACCTTCGGCCGGGAATTTGAATTTCAAACGAATCTCGCTATTGAGCTTCTGCGTAAGAAAATGCAAGGGACGTATAAGAGGAAAAGACGAGCGCGGGTTAAAAAAAAAAACATCGGCTCGCTATCGGAGATAGCGTTGCCGAGGCTCTCTCGCGATAAGCAGGCACGAGGAGGAGAAAGAGAAAGAACGCAATTACACCGGATGAGAGAGAACGATAAGGAGGATGAGAAGGGGGGGGAGGAGGAAACGGTAAAGAGGAAAAAATGAATTAAGGAAGGAAGGCTGAAAGGACGGACGTATATAATTTGCATGAAAGTAAGCGGCTAAATCCCTCGGCACCTGCCCTCTCCTTCTCATCGCAAATCCGCAAGACACTCTCATTGCCGAGAATGTATACGCGCGCAGACGGGCATTCGACGCACACATTTCTATGTAGCATAGAAAGACGAGATAGAATCAGCCGAGGGTGTACGGGGGAAGGGGGATAGGGATCTATAGGGAGCGTCATCGGGCGCGCCCGGGGAATCAAAGTTAAATCCTCGAATAAAGCGACAACTCCGTCAACGGAAGCTGCGCGGAGGAGCCCGCGTGGAGGTGGCGGAAGAGAGGAGGAGAGAAGCGCGCGCACAAGTGCCGTATATATACACGACGGGAGAGAGCCACTGAGTCTGCAGCATCGCCGAGAGATGCGATCAATATTACACTCGCAGCGGCGGCACAGCAGCACCACCGCCTCCGCTGCCTCCTCCTCCTCCTCCAGTGCCACCACCGCCTCGCCCTTTCCTTCCTCAGCGGCGGGCGCTGACGTCACGCTATCACGAGACGCCATCTTGCCATCAGACAAACGCCGCGGCGTCGTCGTCGGCGGTGCTATAGCTACTGCAGTAGCCCGGACGAGCGAGCTACTTCAGCCCCTTACCCTCTACTTCCTCGCCCTCTTCTTTCCCGGACTTCTTGGCCATCTCGCTTTCTCTCTCCCTCTCGCCGCTGCCTTTCTCTCAGGTTTAATTAGATTTTCCGCGTGACGGCCGATCGAAGAGGAAAGAGAGAGCTTTTTCCCCCCGGCCGCTTGCTCCGGATTATTATTTTCTCCACGGCTGAAAGCGGAGAGGCTACTCCACCCTCTCTCTTTCTCCTGTGTATATATAAACGTGGACAAAGGCCAGCTTAAAAAGCTCTCTCTCTTGCGTGTGCTGCTGCAGCAGCACAACAAAGACCAGCGCGCGAATTAAAACAATATACATATATGGTATAGGTGTATAAGCGTCGTCGAAAAGTTTCGCTCGCGCACTTCTCTCACCCTCAATTTGAGCTAGCCCATTGTCGGGAAGCTTTTATAAGGGAGCGAGAAAACGACGAAAACGCGTCGAGGATGAAAATAGCGCGCTCACTCGCTGGTCTCTCTGGCTACGTACAGTATATACGAAACTTTGGCCCCTCTGCGATAAAACTGCATTGAAGACCGTCGGACGTTATGTGCATTGGGTGGTGTATAGGGCCTCTCTCTCTCTCGGAGCATCAGAGCAGAGCGACGCGCATCCCGACGTTGTTACATCATTGTGTTACAGAGAGTGAGAGAGAACGTCTGGCGCGGGCGAGCGAAAGTTCGGCGCACAATGCGAAACTGAACGGCAGCGGGGGAGGAGATGGTGGATGAGGCGAAAGGGGGGCAAAGGGAGGACGTCGAGAGGCTCCTCGAGCACAAACAAGTGCGCATTGTGGGACACGCGCTGGCACTCGAGGCAGATGCCGCGCAAGCGGGAGCGCTGCACTCCATATTTACCACGCGCGGCCTGTACACTCGATAGAAGTGTACGCGAAGGGTTGCGTCCGAGGCGGCTGCGCATATGCTACGAATCAGGCTTGTTTGTCCTCCGGACGCTCTACTCGCGTTCTACTACTACCCCCCGCGAAGTGTTGTAACAGTTCTATGCGACGGGCCTTTTCTACGGCCTTTTCTACGATTGTTCCGCGAGGACTGTTCAGATTCAGCGTATTTAAAGGCTTCATTGACCTCGAGGGCCATCGGTACAATTACGTGCAGGGGTGCTGGAGTAATGATTCCATAATTGAGCTCGCGCACGAGATTTATTTGATTCGGTTTCAACCGATAACTTTTGTAAAATACCAAGGCTTTTTTTATTTTTCCTTGCACAAACAAGCGCAAAAGTATACCGCGAGGGCACGCCAGGGCGTTCAGCACGGCAGCGCCAAGACAATGAAACGCTCTCGCGGCTCAAACGCGTGCATTGGATCTTCGCGTATCTGTCGTGAATGCCGTAAGCTCGAGACCGCATAATGCATATGGTGTATAATACACACATAAGACGAGTTAGCGCGTGCTGAAATTGAAAGCATTGTCAGCTTCGTCGTTGGGGGGCTACTGCAAGCCCCCTTCTCTCGACGAGAACTGCGTAAGTTTGAACAATGATGCTTAAACCATACCCGCCCTTATACACTTCTCATCCTCCAGCACGTCACAGTCAATACCGCCTTCCGGCATCGACCAGAGCCCGGCGTAAGGAGAGACCCTTGCGACTCGGGATCCGGATTAAATACGAGAGGCAAACGTTACGTTTGCTCGATTATTCCGATACTCATCCTCCGCTCTATCTCTAACCCACTGATTTTTCCCCTTTTATCTCAATCGCCTCTTCTATTTGCGTTATCGTCCGTTCCGCAGATGATTGAATTGGGCTCGTATACAAGGACGCCCAATGATTTTTTTCTTTAGAGAATATTCACCATTAGCTTTGTACAAATGAGACTCTATTAAATTGTGTTTAATGAATTATAAAAAAAAATCTTATAGTTTTAGTCCAACAACATAATCACAAAAATCAATAGCAGACCAACCACTTTCGACAAACCGTTCCCGCATACGTCGTCGACAGGTTTAACCCACAGGGTGGACGGCACACTAGGATCCATATACGTGACATCCGAGTCAGGTCTTAAGAGGGCCGCCAACGTCGTCGTCGGCACATATCCGGGGTGAAGGGGGCAACGATAGGTCGCGGCTAGCTGCGCGTGCCACGCCGGAGGTATACCGCACACGCGGGGGAACCCCCGCGATTTTCGCAGGCGCGTCAAGAGGGAAATCCGCTTCCGAGAGAAGCGCTCCTTACCGCCCTCTCTACATCCGCGTAAACGCTACTCCGTGGGGTCGTTCTCTTGTTTGTCGCTCCCTGTTCGAGCGTTTGGACAAGCTGCGATATAAACAAAGTGATAAGAGCACTTCTCGTCTTATCGATTTATCGGGGGAGAGAATAGGGCGTGTGTTTAATATTCCGAATAAAGTCGCTTATCGACTCGCCGAGGCTGAGTTTCGGGCAATTAGTGAAGCCGATTCGCCGTGAGCGATTCCAGGCACTCGCGCGCAATAACGGACGGCCCCCAGAGTGATTAGGATGTACAGCGTCCGGGCGCGGACGTACGCGGATGCACACGAGGTGAAGAGGCGGAGAAGGGGTGCGAGCGAGGGTGGATATCTCCTTGCTATAAATCCGCGGCTATTTTGCGTGCGCACCTGGGCTCCGCGATTTAACGTGTGTGTGTGTGTGTGTGTGTGTGGGGCAGTAGCGGGCCATCGGTGGCACGTGGAACACAGAGAGCGAGATTATGGCTCGGGCCGCCTACTGTCACGGCCGCGCTTGAGGAATTTATGCTTAGGCTCGATATCTGTTGGCCGCGTAACGCTCGCGTTTTGCATAGTCGGAGCAGGAGAAGTGCCACCCGACTCACTCCCTCACCCTCACCAGCTATATACCTATTCCGACACGAGACGAGAGAGGCTCTAAGATCGCGCTGCTCGATTGCCGGGCGAGCGAAAATTTATAACGCCCCCCAAGGCGAATAAATATCCGCCCCGCTTGTACCTCCGCGACCCGAGGGGATAGACTTTAGCTCTCTCTCTCTGTTTCTCGCGCGCGGCTGGATTAGTTTCGTATCGGCTCGACCTTTTTACCCTCTGGATTTCGAGTTTTCTCGCATCTGTATCGCAGCCGAGTCTTGCGCGTTTGCCAGCGCCACTAATGAGCTGCGTCGATAGCGATAACGCGCGAGCGACCGCTGGGATTCCGGCTCTAACGAGTTTGGTATGCGAAAGAGGCTTTTTTGGAAAAAAATTTCTACGCAGGATTTATTGCCGAACGGGAGCGTTTGCGAAAAAAAATGAGTCGTTTCGTAAATTTGAATTAGGGCGGAACAATATCGAACTTTTCTTTGTATACAAGATGGATGAACTCGGCTGTACGAAAGAGTTGTAAAAAATTTAAAATGCAAATTCCAGGATTTCGCGTATTTCATCGGTAAAATTTTGCAGGCCTCGTTGTAATCCCTAGAGAAATAGGCTTCGAAGGACAAAACGAGGTGCGCGCGAGGAGGAGGCGGGTAGAAAATTCTTCCTGCTCCGAGCTTGCTGCCCTTGCCTCATTAGCATCGGCTCGCAATTAACTGAATTATCACTGAGGCTTCGAGGAGCCTCGTGATTTATAGATCGCCGGCTAGTAAAGAGAGTCGCGAGATTTAAGAAAGGGTGTACGGAGTATGAGAGAGAGAGAGAGAGAGGGAGAAAAATGCTAGGAAAAAAAATGAAGAAAGCTCGAGGAATGGCAAGTCGGAAAAGAGCCGCGGAATTGTCGCCGGACACGAGGGAGAGAAAAGTGCTTGCGAGAGAGCCGAGTACAACGAGCGTAAGAGTGTAAGAAGAGAGGAGGGGGTGGGAGAAGGTAGGTAGCGAGGTATAGGTGAGCCGAGAAGGAGTAAGAAGTATACGTGGCAGGGGGAGAGAGGATCAGCCGCGCGCGAGGGAGAGAAAGAGAGTGAGTATAAGAAAGAGAGAGAGAGCGATAACGCGCGGGAGAGTGCGTGCGCGGGGGCGTACACGTTCGGCGCGACCTGGAGACGGCTGGAGAACCAATGGGAGCGTGGAAGGCGCCTCGCGTGACGGACCGCCGCGGCTCCCTTTTCCACGCTTTGGAGAACGCTCCACCCGTCAGCCACCTCTCTCGCTCCCTCCCTCGCACCGAGCAGCACACTTGCAGCGGCACACCGTGCTCCTCTCTCCCTCTCTCTCTTGCTCGCTCACTCCCTCTCACTTATTCTACTCCAACATACGGCGCGAGGCATGAGGCTCGTGTACAGCGCCGAGAGTATATGCGGCAGAGTCGCGCGCACACGAGAATTCACGATGGGAACAAAGCCGAGGATAACTACGTGCCACATGTGCGCCGCCGTGCCAGCAATTTATCCAGGCGGAGGAGGTGCGGAGGCTGGAGGGGAAGATGTTGGGATCCTCGCGGGAAACTTCGAGAGAGGAAGGACTTTTGTTTTGCGGCTTCCAAGTGCCTCCTCGCGCGAGAATGAGAGAGGCTCGCCTGAGGTGTGAATTAAAAGTGCCAGGGAGTTATCGATACATAGCCAGTCTCGACCAGCCGCGGTCATTTTTTTTTAAACCGTCTTGTATACCTGTGCATTTGCGTGCGTGTACGTTTTATACCTTGCTCTCTGGAAATGAAGTAACGAGGAAAGCGAGATCGCTTGCGGACTCGGTTATTTATTGTTCGATCAATCCGGGTAATTAAGTGGAAAGTCGAATGTAACTATTAGATTTATCGAAGTAATCGCAGGAGATAGAGAGGCACAGCTAGAGAATCGCGAGTGTTTTAATGGGCTTAAACGATATACGAGATGCATATAATGAAAACATTGTTATTTTTTAATGTCATTCCCTTCGGCTAAATAGAGGGTGTAATAAAATCAATAGGGGAGGTAGCAATTACGCGCTGTAAACCTTAGACAAAGCTAAGAGGCCGTGATTAATAATCAAGCTTATCCCGCAGCGATGTCTCTTTGTTTCGTCGTCGTCGTCTCGTATATGCAGTCTCGTTTTTCTCCAATTGAACGAGTTTCCCGCAGCGTTGTTTCTACGAAATCATTTATAAAACACGAATAGCAGACGTGTGTGCGTGCAACGTTACTTGTCGCTTGTACTGTCAGACTTGGACTAATGGCTCTTGGACCAAATCTGGATGGATCGATCGGCTCCTCGCGTTGGTTCTACGAAATGAAAAAAAAATATCACATCATCGTCGTCGTCGCAGGCGCATCTCTCGTGTTGCTTTGCATGTAAAGGCACGTACGACGAGCTAAATCTAATTAACCTACGATGCATCAAATGCGCTTGTTTCCTCGTGTTTTTATTTAATTGGAATTGAAATTTGAAAGGGACGCTCGGTTGAAAGTCGTTCTTCAATTGCGTTTATAGGGATCAAGAGTCGAGAGCGCACTGGCAATTCAAATGATAAAGCTGACGCTACGCGCATCATTATTCCCTCTGTCCATGAGCAACGAAACGAAAATTTCAAATAAAAAGATCGAGCGCATGGTTGTGTAAAAAATCAAGTAGCCGCGGGAGCAGTGCGAGGACGGGGAAAAGCAAACGGACGTACAGTCAGCTTAGGAGAGATGCAGAGGAGGATGAGAAGGGACCTCTATACGAGGGAGTAGGCGCAGCAGGCCCCGCGATAGCATCACCGAGTGTATCACGAGCCCGGCATGAACCGGGGGAGGGGGTGCAGGGGTAAGGGGGGAGATTTATCACTCGTCGCACAAGTCCCATCGACGAAATATCGCGCGCGAGTGGGCCCCTCCGAGAGTGAGTATCCCCCCGCTTGCCTTGGCTCGTTAGAAATCGCCAGGACGTACACGTGATGCACGTACGTAGGTATACGTACACGCGAGTGCTGGCCCGAGGGGCCTTCTCCTCTCGCTCGCGCGTCATAATCAGCTCTGGGTCATCGCGGAACCGTGGAATTCCGCGCTGCAGATCGAGATGACTCCTCCCCCCCTCCTCCTTTTTTTTCTCTTCCTCCTCTCGTTGTTGCTGCTGCTGTAAGGGAGAAATAGCCGGCCCATGCGAGAATATTCGCGGCCGCGAGAGAGAGAGAGAGAGAGAGAGAGAGAGAGAGAGAGAGCTGCGCCGTTTTATCGATCGCCGCGCGAGCTAACGCTCGCCGGGAAAAAGGAGAGGAATGTGTTGAGGCCCCCGAGCATCTTTCTCCCTATACGTACTCGCACTACCCCATGCAGGGTTTTATCGTTATAATTGAAGCAATAAACGTCCTTATTAAACTTGTTAAACCAGCGCGAAGTATGGTATACTTGCCGCTGTACTTGCGACTTTTTCCTTTTCTTTCCAAATCTTCTTTTTCGATTAATGCCCAACGTGTTATTGGACTTTTAACAGCCTTTTTTCGACTGCGCGTGTATATAATTATTGTCAGTCGCAGCCGAGTAAGCTCTTCCGCGCTTTTGATTGTGTTTTATTGCAGGTCTCCGAAGTTGCTTTTCCTACTTCATTAGAGCTGAGACGATCTTTTCAAACATCAAAAAACGAGTACAAAGACAGTGTAGCGACGCATATGCACAAAGAGTAACAAAAGTCACAGTATATAACCACTGAAAAAAAGTCGAAAAGCCAGCAGCAGCTCATATTGCGCTGGGGCTCTGTCGCGGCGGATCTTAGACAGGGAGCCGGAGGTTCGTCGCGATAACAATGCTCATCGAGTCCTCTCGATCTGTTGCCGCTTTCGCGGTACCGTCGTCTCTCTCACTCTCACTAGCATGCCGCGCGCTCATCCAACTCGATAGGCATCGTCAGCTGGGGCTCCTCCTGCTGTACGCGAGAGGTTCGCAGGCAGTGCTGCTTCTGCTGTCGCATGATTGAAAGGTTGCCGAGCGAGAGAGAAAGATCGGCTATCGATCGGAAGTCCCATTTCGAGCTGGCTATCCTCTCGGCGCTCCTGGCTATTGCTTCGGCTCTTCAGGCTTGCTCCTTCTCTGCGCTAAAAAGACGATGGCCAGAAGAAGAAGAGGCAGAATCCCGCGGAGGCTACTCCTCCCGCATCTGCGGCCACGTGTGTGTGTGTGTATGTGTGTGTACGTACGTCTGTGTTTTTGTGCGAGGAAGATCACGGGGATCGATAGCGACGTTCGAGCCGGATTATAACTCGTCGAGGGTAAACCCAGCGCGCGTCGATCCCACGACGCAGCAGCTATGCCGGAGTAGAGTGTCCTTCTCGTTCTCATCGTGAGCTTGATCCTTCTCTCGTCTGCATGCCGCACGATGATATTGAGATATTGGCCTGCTTAGCAGTCGCTACTCTCTTCCTCCTTTTCTCTCGACTATACGTGAACGTTGCTGCTGCTTCTGCCGATGTCGAATTTTCGTCCTGTATTATAAGCAAGCGATCTTATTTCCTTACCATCTCAGACAAAGAAATTCAAAGGCACTCAAGATTCTCAAATAGTTGTATAAAGTTGTTAGTTATACACAGCAGTTGCGCAAGAAAATTTTGATTAATCGATTTCCAAGTGGCACAGCAGCTGCGCACGCGTCTACGTATAGTTCATAAGAAGCAGGAAGGAAAACAAGCCCCCGGGATCATTTATTCATGGTCCGCATAAACGCATTAAAAATCAAGAGCGGCACGCGCCATTGGAAAAGCCGAGGGACTCCGCTGATATTTCCCACATATGCGAGAGAGAACCGCTACCCTGACGATTTCGTGACTGCGGCAAAGTCGCACAATAGCCTACGAACGAAAAGAGAAAAAGTAGAGAGAGACTTTCGGGGCGTCCGGGTTTCCCATATCAAGCATGCAAAGCTTGATGTATCGATGCGCGCGTTATGACGTTGCGCGAGAGCCCAGCCTTGGGGACGGCCCGTATAAACGGCTTACGGGCGCGGCTGAAAGGGAGAGCCTGTGTCGCGATGGTCAGTCACCCCTAATGGCCGGATTAGCACGACGCCGACACGCACACGCGCGTACGTTTACGCCCGTACAGCTCCGGGGACTCCTCCCCCCCCCCCCTTGACTTGATCGTCGATTAATTGTTATTTAGCCGAAGAGGAGATTCGCTTGATCGATCGCTAAGGAGATGCGCGTGTGTGCAGATGCCACTTTGTGTCAGAGCAGTAGAGCATTTGCGTCTTGTATGATAATAGACGTATATGCGCAATGTTGACGGTTTTTATTATTGGCAAATGAATCAATGATTTTACCACCGAAATCTGGGGGTAAATGTAAAATTACGCATTTGCCCAAGTACCTTTTTCATCGTATAACTCGTAAGATAAATGAAAAGTCAAGTGAACAGCGCATGCAGAGTCCGCTGTCAACGGAAGCTTAACCGCGCAAATCGAGAATTGTCAATGGCAAAGCTAAGCAAATCTCGGTTATGTGCGCGGAAGCTAACCAGCCGCAGCAGAAAAGGCCAATACGGGGGGGAAAGGACAATACGCAGGAAAGGCCAGATCGAGTCGGTACGAGGCTCGTGAATGTACGCGTATAGCCCCAGGCGTGCGTGTGCGTGCCTCCACGTAATCCGAAAGTCGTCCGAGGGGGGTGGCTACGCTTTCGGCCCGGAGAGGGTGACCCGCCACGTGCCGATCTCTGTGGGATCATTTGGGGGAGCCAGGACCCCGCGAACGGGGGGGGGGAGGTGCTATATAGCAGCAGTGGCAGCCACGCGCTACTCGCCTGCCGGCGGAGATTAAGTCCGTTCTTGAAGCTCGAGTGCGATAATGCCAACGACAACAAATGCCAGTAGCGACGAGTCTCGAAGCCAGACGCGCGCTGGTCTCTCTCGCCTTGACTTTTTTTTTTCTCGAAACGCCCGGCTTTTATTTTTCTCTGCTTGCTGAAGGACTTGGTTTTTTTGTCAGTTCTTTTGTTTTTTTGGCTTATTATCGTAAATTTAGCCTTTTTGCAAGATTCGACGAGAAGAAAAATGAAAAGTTTATTTATAGCGATAAAGTGTAGGGCTTGAGTTACGAACAATTCCATTAAAAAAAAGAGGGTATACGTCATTTGAAATTTTAATCGATCATTCATCGCGACTACCTTGACACGCGCGCGTTCTTCCCACAATAAAAGATGACACTTCAATTCTCGGCTGTCTCTCTCTTCATCCAGTCGCGTTTTTTTTCTCTTTTTCAAAGTCAGCAGATCAGGTTACCGAGGCTGTACGTCGACTTGACAATATGAGCATTGGAACAAGCAAATCGGTGCGCGTTGCGCGTATATGTATAGCAAAGACGCCGGGCATATTGTGTGCTATAGCCGGATGCTCTGGCACCAGCCAAGCCGGACGGGGACCCCCCATGGGAACATTTCACACCGGTAACCACGCGACCCCTCTGTCAAAAGGATCAGGTCAGCTAGAGCTCCGCTTATATGCGCCGGAGTCGATTTAGTCAGGGATAGTTTACCCACTGATTTATCGAGGACCCCTCACCCCACGTTCACCCTATTCATTCTCCTCGGCCACTTTTTTATATGTGACGCGTACGAAATTATTATCCATACTCGATGCTGATAGTTTTACGTTGGATGAGTTTGTGGTATGTGTTTTTTTTTTCTTCCGATTTCGATTTTGAGGTAAGCTTGATAAAATTTCCGATAATTCTTTTTTTCCTCGTTTCGAGACGTCAAAATAAAATCACGATAAACAAAAGTATAACTTCAACATTCGCGCGTTATAAAATTGGGCAACCGTTAAATTATACATGAATATACTGGCTGATAAATTCTTGCAGTAGAGAGAAAGAGAGAGAGAGAGAGAGAGAGAGAGAGAGAGAGAGAGAGAGAGAGAGAGAGTGGGAGAACACGGAGGCAGCGCGTATTCGTCGAAATTAAAATATTATCAACATAAATTTAATAAGCCCTGGGCCAAAGCCTTACAAACGATCTATACAGGCCCCGTGGGGAATATCGAATTATGCGCGCAGGTGTGTGTGTGTGTGCGCGCGCGCGTACAACGTCGGAGCTCATTGCTCAAGCGAGAGATAGCCTGGAAGCACAGCGAGCGCGAAATTCGGCAACACCTCGTGTGTACGCTGCTTGTTTGCTCGCGGACATCGGCCGGCATATTAATTAGAGATCGAACAAGAGAGAGAGAGGTGTGTCGGCTGTTGCAACGGACGTGCAAAGTTAATATACGGGGCCGGCGATTGTCTCCTCCCAATTTTTATTTCTGCCGCTCCTCGCGCGCGAGAGCCTCCTCGACGCCTCGAGATGAAGATAGCCCCGTACCAAGAACGAGGAGAGAGAGAGAGAGAAAGGAGGCAAGGGCGGGGTTCAACGGGCGCGGTGTGTATGTATATAAATCGTCGCCCGAGAGCCTTCGAGATAGCCCCTCGCGTCCCTATAACAGCGAGCGTTTTATAAGGTGCTAAATTGGCGACTGGATGAAAGCACCGCGCTCTGCCCCCTTATGTCTCCTCCGTTCTCCTTCGGCTCCAGCTGCGCGTCTTATTATTCTCGGAGATATCGCTTTTGTATATAGCATTGTGCGTATACGCGCGCGTGATTTAAACCCGCACGCATATACACACGCATCATCGTCGTCGTCATCCGGCGCTCGTTGTCTCACCTAATTTTCTCCCAGCTTTCTCTCACGCCCACGCCAAACTATATATCTATTCGCCTGTAGACCATCTTCAGCGAGAGAGTAAGCGCGGTAGGAAGCTCTCTTTCTCTCTGTCTACCCTACGTATATAGATGAGTCCGTGTATGTAAATGGCAACGGCGAGGATGAGGGGCATAATAAAGCCGAGGTATAGTACGGCTAATCACAGAGGAAGCGGATCCCTCTCTCTCTCTTTCTCCGGCTTCTATAAATCTCGGGGCTCTCGCGTGTCACTCGCGACTCGCCGCAATACTCGCTCGTTTTAATAACACATCCCGCGTGAGTCCCGCGTATATAGGGGCCAGCCTGTTATTTAGATGCAGACTCCTGCATATACGGGGAGGGGGAACCCCCGGGGCAAGCGTCGCACGCGCGCGACTCGCGTTGCCGCCCCCGTACGCCTCCAAGACGTTCTCGCTTCGACTGTGTATCCCCCCGCCGCAGTGCTATTCATCAGCGTCCGAGAGCGCAGCTTTGCTCAAGCTACCTTTTCTTTTTTTGTTGTTTCTACTTTTTTATACCAAGGAAAAAATTGAATTTTAAAAATGGCTTTAAATGCATTAAAAAAAAAGATTTAATATCCTGTTGATTATTCGAACGGCCAACGTGGACGCGTATAATATGTGCGCCGAAGTGAAGCATATGTATGTAACGAAGCTTTTTCCCTTGGCCTTTTTTTTTTAAACCAAGCCTGCACATAGGCCGTCTCGGGGCTTCCGGTCGGTAGGCGGACGCCCATCAGACGTCAGAGAGCGAGAGAAAGAGAGACGCGCCTACGCGCTCGGCCATAACTGATGTCTTTTGGATGACTGGCAACCCCCCCGGCGCGAAAATCGGCCGCACACGCCACACACGTCTATGGTCGTTCTCTCGCACCCCTGTGCGTATATAGACGGCCGAGAGAAGAGGGGGGGGGGAGAGAGAGGTGGGGGATATCGGTGACGGAGTCACCCTCGAGTGTCGGGATTAGAGATTAAATAACCAAGCGGTAGCGTATACCCCTCCTTGATCTTTCCCCGGCACCAGCGAGCTTTGGTTGTATATACGTGTGAACGTATCAACAAATCGCCTCACTTGTGCACCCGCTATTTAAGCTCTCGCTCCAACGGATGCCTCACCCCACCCCCCCCCTTCTCGCCCGCCTTTTATTTCTGGCTCTTCTCTTTCTCTGTTTTTCTGTTGGGAAATCGACGATTATTCATGGTCAGCAAGACCATATACAGCCACCCGACGGGCACTTAGTTATTTATTAAGCTGGTTATTGATTTGCTTGGGCACATCCGTGGAAATGTAGGCTGCGCTGAAAAGTCGAGGGAAGTTTTAGCAATGAAAATTACGCTCGAATTTTTTTGCCAATTTTCGCAAAACCTGACGAAATGTTTTAATATATTTAAAGCTTCACAAAAGGACAGCAGTACGTACACGCATTTTTTTAATTGCTAAATAGTATAGAATTCAAGACCGATTTAGTCAAGAACGTTTAATAAGGAAAATGTACTCCGCTCGTTTTTTACTTTTTGTCTCAAGTGTTATTCTCGCTACTAGTTTAGTATCGTCCCAAGATGACCTGCCTATGGACGCACTAGTAAATTTTATTTTTAACTTATAACAAAATTTTTGCAAGAAACTATTATTTTAATGAATTTCTTATCACACTTTATCTTGATTCTTAGTGCAAAATCAATGCCGATTGTACAAGAGAAGGTTATTGTTGCGCCAATGGGCATTGTATAACAGGTAACAACGTTAAAAATAAAATTTTATCTAAACACGTCATTGAACAGAATATGATTGATTAGGCACCATCAGTTGACTTTTTTTTCAAAAACTACATCTATTTTTCAGGTGGGGATTGTTTATGTAGTCCAGAAGGATATTGTAAACCACATGAAACCTGTGTGCATAAACCATTCTTAGAGAATAATAAATATAGAAAAATTCTGTCTTGTGAAGTTCCTGGGGAAGGTTCCAAACCTTATCAGGTGGAATATTAATAACAAAAAACTTAAGAAAAATAAAAACATCTTTCCAGTTTTATTATTTGGAGATCAAAAATAATAACATAATAACAAATATGCACTCTATCTATCCTTGTATGCAAGATAGTAAGATACATTTAAAATAAATTTCTCATAACTGCATCTAAACTCAAGCGTATTTATAAAAAAAATATTTCATTTTCGTCGCTCTTGCCCAATATTCCCAACGTATTAGCTAACCGGCACTATCGCGTTTAGCGAAGTACGAGAGAAAACATTCGAAATTAAACGATTTACTCATCAGCCTACACCGACTATAGTCCAATCGAAATTCTCGTACATGTAACAAAAAATAAAACGAGAGAGAAAAATAGAGAGAGTGAGAAAGAGATAGAATAAAATTGAATATACAGAAATGAGCGAGCTCGACGAGACGAGGCTGGCGTCTCTCGATTACAGTAATTATCGGCGCGGCAATGCTCGATAATAACAGAAATCGAGAGCCCGATAAGGCCGGTAATTTGACAGAAAAGCGCCGCCGTCCGGGGGTGGCAGGGAGGACGAGTAGTCCAAGCCGCGAGTTTCGCGCGATCGTATCGTTATGTGGCCGGCGTTGCGCGTCCGTCAGACAGCGCCGTCGCGATATAACGGCCCTCTGGCCCATAAATTACTCATAAGCGCGTGTGCGCCGCGCGCGACCGATGCGACCGCGGATAAACGCGAAATAAAATACGGGAGAGAGAGGAGAGAAAAAAAACGGACCAGGAGTAGCTCGGCAGCCCTACTGCTTCGTACACGCCCATAGCCAACGAGCGAGAGAGAGAGAGAGGCAATATAAGCCGAGCGATATATTTTTTGTCGCGCGCGCGACACTACTCGACGAGGCGATTACTATCGCTTCGATATCGCAACCGCTCTCCTGTCGTCTGTTCTTGTGTCTGTGTATGTACACGTATTTGTGGTGTACGCGTATATGTGAGCTTTTGGGGAATGGTCGTTTGCCGAAATTTTAATTGGCGCAGACTTCGCGAAGTAATTCCCGGCTGGGCGACTGATAATTTCGGCGTAATGACGACAAGTGAGATGTAAACTTGAGAGAGAGAGAGAGGGAGCATCTGTTTCCTGTAGTTGCCTGAGTGTTATTAAGCGGTAATCGTCGCTTGGCCGAATGGCGCTGTTTTTTTTTTTATTAAAGTGACAGTTTGAATTATCGATTGGAAATTAATACTCAATGGTTTATCGAGATTAAATTATTGAATGATTCGACGCGTGCGATTTAAATTGTAAAACGCGATTATTCAAGATTTTTTTGTTTACGAAACGCGGAATGCGCGGTATTTACGCGCGACAAAAGACGTACGCGCAAATATAATTCAAGTAATTCATTTTCATCGTTCGT
This sequence comes from Anagyrus pseudococci, assembly GCA_030522585.1. Lineage (NCBI taxonomy): Eukaryota > Metazoa > Arthropoda > Insecta > Hymenoptera > Encyrtidae > Anagyrus > Anagyrus pseudococci. Next base: position 12,533 of record JAPYYQ010001115.1, on the reverse strand, counting down.
ATATAATTTCGCAGCGGTTGCAAAAAACACGAAATTATTATTTTTTTAAAAGGAGTACACTCATTACTCTATATTTTATACACAAGCGATAAAATTTAATTTCTGTTCCAAGAGGAAACATAATAGCAGCAAGTCGACTACGTGGCACTTTGACCATTATTTCTCGATTACATTTTCCATCGTTCATTCGATTTTTAACGTATCTACCCCTTTTCGAAATTTAAACACTTCCCATCATCAACAATCCACGAGTAAGTGCGCGAGGGTTGCTTTTAATATCTTAATCGCCATTACACCAAAGTCATTTAGCCAGGCCGGAATTTTATAATATAATAAGCCGCAAGGAACTCGGAAGTGAAAAAAAACATTAATGTCCGTGGGCACAAGAAAAGAGCCGCGAATGTACGTTGAGCCGTATATACCCGAAGAGTCTTCCGCTTGTATATGAAAGAGAGAGAGAGAGAGAGAGAGAGAGAGAGAGAGAGAGAGAGAGCGTAGTGCGCGCTCGTTAAAACAAAATTGGCGTGGCATTAACGAAACTTGTTTGCTCATTGCGAGGACAAGCCCAGCCGCCCGATATACACGCGGCTGCGAGGGCCCATCACCTGCCTCGGTCAAAAACCGAGAGAGGCCCGGCGCTTCTAATTTGTCGCGGCCGTTGGCGCTGCGTTTATTACGTATTCTTCGCTCTTTCTCTCTCTCTCTCTCTCTCTGTACGCCAGCGGTTCAATTAAGACAGTTTCGGGGCACACACGCGAGCCGATAGCCATCGACATGCAGCTTCCTGCACGACCTCCCGATAATTGCGAAATTAAAGGCTCGCGCGCTCGGATAAACTCACTGCTCTATCTCTCCCCCCCCTTCCTCTCGCTCTTTTTCACTAGGCGCGCACCTCGTTATCCCCGCTGTAAACAAAGGATTCCTTTGTTGCCACGGGCATAAATTATAATTTTCGCGTGTCCGAATTATACACATCTCTCGCGGCCAATTGTCTCGTTCGACTGCATACGTATAGCACAGCTCTCCGATTAAATTTACATTTTCGTTAACTACACTCCGCTCGCCACGCACGAATCTCATTTTCGCCAATCACGAACGACTCTCGCATCGGTAATTGCTCGCTCGATCCTCGAATTTAATAACCAAGCGTATACAGCACAAAGCCAAAACAGACAGCACACCAGAGTTCCCCTCCTACACCGCACGATCCATCCGATCACGGAAATCCATCAAATGCTCTATATAGGCCGCGCGAGTACGCAGTCAAGAAGTCATTTGTACACTTGGCAGACATCCCCTTCGAATGGGCAGCCCCACAGCCCTGGGAAAGTGACGCTTGCAAATACTTCTCGGCCGACGCGCATAAGTCGGCGCCGATTATGACTGGCGAAGGGTGCCTGCGTATACAGCCAAGGAGCGAAGGACCACATGGGTAGGGGGAGAGAGATCAGAGGCGCAGTCGGGAATCTGGCTGGAAATTCCGTAAATCCCATTTGATCCCGTGACATTAAACAAACACGCCCGGCATTCGTAAAAGGCTTAGCGGAACATTCACACGGAGATAGCGACGAAGGGGCCAAGTAGGCGCTGGCGGGGGGGGATGAAGAGGTGACTCGCGCCGCATGTAAGAATGGATTATCGCGGCCTAATTTACGGCTATAGGCTGCACCACGTAAGGCGTAACTCTCTGTGTATATCCAAGGACACGCGCGCGCGCGCGCGCGCCGCGCACTCACCTTCTAATGGACCATATTTCATTCGTTATCATGCGTTGTTTTTGCTTATGTGTGTATAATACTCTTGGGATATACGCGCTCGAAGTTTAAAAAGAAAACTTAAGACTCTCGACAATGTGCTTACTGAATTTTTTTTTTTTTTTTACATAACGTGGAGTTAAGTATACGTTTTTCGAAATTCAACGAGCGCCCGAGGTGAAATATTTGATTCCAGAACGGGATAAATATGTCCGAGTTTTGCATATAAGGTGTCGGTTTTGTTTCGTACCCTGTTTTTTTTCTTTTTTACAAACGTTTTCTCGCATCGCAGGCGCTCGTTAATCATTGAAATTTCTAACAATTGAAAACAATACGGTTCTCTTAGGGGGGGGGGGGATTTGTTATTTCCCAACGCGATTCACTCGTGTGGCTCGAGACACAAAGAGGCAAAGGCAAATCAGCGAGCGGTTTAAGCAGAGAGAGCAAGAAACGTCGCTTTCGGCCAAACGAGAGACGCAAGAGGAGATCCAACTGGAGAGATTAGCCCTATGCCCGTAAGACGTAGAGGCCAGAAAGAGCAGAAGAGGAGAGAGAGAGAAAAAAAGCAGCGCGACCTTTCCGTACAGTCATCAAATGCATATCGCTGCTATATTAAAAAGGAAAAGGAGAAAAAAGGAGGAGGTGAAGAGTGAGGGAGATGAATAAAGGAGAAAAAAACTTTATATATTTGCGCAACAATGGAGAGCGCGCGCGGCTCGAGCAATTTCCTGCGAATACGTGCCTCTCGAGCGCGAGGGGATTTTTCGTTGGCCAGTTGTTTCGCACGTATAATATAGTCCAACCTCTCCTCGTCATTCTCTCCCGCTCACTCAAGGGCCGTCCTTTGGCCGTTGGGCCGTCGAAAGGCCATCGAAGGGTGTTTAATGCGCGCGCACACGCCGAATTTATTCAGCATCAGACCCGCCGCTATGCTCCGTATTTCACAAGCACCACGAGGAGTGCTCTTGAATTATACATACATACATATTGAAAAATAAGCGGCCCCCGCAAACTACATAATGCCTATTAAACGCGCGCGCTCACCGCACCCCCGCTTCTTCTTCTCTTTTTTCTTCTTCTTTCAAACGCTCTCTCGCCCCCGCACAATGAGTCTCGCCACGCTGTTACGCTTCCTTCCGTGGACGAAAACAGCCATAAGTGCACTTGGTTATTTCCGCACGCGTCAGCCTTATGCTACAATGCCGCGCTGTTGTGTCGAAAAATATGTGTCTCGTTTGTATGCGCCGACGACATTCTTCTACAGAGATAAACCGTATATACATGTATATATATATATAGTTGTAATTGGAGAAATCGTTGCGAAGGCAGAATATAGTTATATTCGATTATCCTTTGAATATTCTATTTCCTAATTCCGAGATGTATAAGCTAGATAAGAACTGTTAATAAGGCAAAGAGCAAGCTGGCCGAGTATGGGGCAATTGAAATAAAGTTATGCTCCTTCGAACACGTGTTCTTGCGCGCGATCGTTATACATACACGTGAGCTCTGCTCTGCTCTCTCTCTTTCTCTCTTACGCATGGCTGATCATCAGCCGCGGGGTTGAGCTTTAATAGACATATATAGCTCATTCGATTTTCCCAACCGCATTTTCGCCGAGTGAGCAGGCAGCTCTCTCTCTCGCTTTCTTATATACTGTCAGGCCCCTCTGCGCGGCCCCGACATGGGAAGTGAGCATCCTTCGTCACGTTCGCGCTCCATTAAGTAGATAACTGGCCAGACGTCGGCCCTCACAAATTAATGAGCACAAGCTTGGCCACGCGCGCACGTGCCCTTATCCCTCCACCACCACCATCCCTGCTATACTCCTCTTTCGCTCTGTACCTCATTTTATTCGTTTAAAAAAAAATAATACTGCTCCTCATTTGCGAAGCAGTCTTCGTTTTTAATTTGTTATCTCGTTAATTTGAAAAATCTATTCGTCGGTCTAACGTAACAAGACATCTCTCGATAACAATAAGCGATTGAAACTGAACAAAAAAAAAAAATAGAGAAAAGGGTGTGTGTGTGCAGTGTTCCCATACACGCCGCAACGTAATCGCGTTGAAAAATTATTTTAAAGTCCGCGCACCCACCATAAAAGAGCGTACAAAGTTGATGGGTTAATAAATAAGTAACCGAATAGGCATCAACCCCTTCGTCGCTTTGAACTTTCAAAAAGGGGTTAGCCCAGGCGGGGACCGCGTACACGTGTGAAATGTACCGATGGCATATTTCACGCTGGGTGACACTAACATTATGTGTTCTTTGTGCTGCGCTTAAACGCAACCTCACTCTCTCTCTCTCCTCCCCTTCTCCTCGGCTCGTTCTAATGATGTTGGAATTAACGTACAATCTACCCTAGCTCGTTAAAGTAGTTTTTAATTTCAAACGATTTTTATGTCGAGCGCGCGATTTCTAATTGCCGTATACAAAGGTATTAATTGGTTATTGTTAATCTCGTGCAAATTCAAAAGCAACTTCGAGTACACGGTTAAAGCACACCAATTTACAGTTAAGCAAACGATTTCAAAACCTTATGAGAGCCAACATAAACGAAACGGAGCAATTTCCAGCTGACTATAGGAAAACTACCTCAAGCTTTCCATTCAAAGTAAAAAAAAAAGCCCAATAGGCAAGCATGGTACAAGTACACGTATAGCAGAGGGCACATATCGCGATATAACTCGGGAGTTTCAAGAGTCTCGGCGTGTCTGAGAAAGAGTGTAGAGGGGGGGGGGGGCTCTAGAAGTACAGAGAGCGTTGCGTGCTCGGCGTATGAAAATCCGGGCGGTCTCGGTGGCGCACGCGTGCGCGCATATGCACGCCCCCTCCCCTGGCCCTTGCTCTTTCAATGGGCCAATCGAGGAGAGTGACGGAGAGAGAGAGGCACTGACAGCCCGGGCTATTGTCTGGCCGGCGCGCACTCGATACCCATGAGAGAATTTACGTATACATGCGTCTGTACTGCGCGCCGGCACGCGCCTATGCCACTCGCTCTCGGCTTTGCATTCGTGTCCCGGCCACCGAGTGCTGTTTTTAAGGACTTTCAAGTGGATGTCCTTTGAAGGAAGGAGAGAGAGAGATACGAGCTTTGTTTGCTGTTGTGAGGATAAGGGCTGTTTAGGGAGCTTACGGCGCGGTATAACTTTAAATCGAATGATTATAAACGTTTGAGGAAATTGTGAGGGTACGAGGAAAGTGAGAACTTCTGACGGAAAACGTTTTCGAACCGAATTTCGGATTTAATACTTTGGAAGCAGCGAAAGGCTCGCGCGGGAAACACGAGCCTTTCACTGCGATGGTTAGCGTCGCCGTTTTAAAAATCAATCATCCGACCAGCTGGTCCACATTTCGCGAAAGCCGAGGGCATTATATTGTACCGGTTACCGTTTCTCACAGAACCTGGCGGCTATATACGAACACGCGCCGCGTGAATTACAAAATTTTGAAGTTCGAAAAAAAAAATAGGGGCGGGTGACCAGCGCGCCACGTATACCCTTTCGCCGGGGCGCATCCATCATTCGTCGGGGCGACGAGCCATATAACGGTGCCGCCTTTACGACTCGCGGCCACGCGCCAACCTAATGTGCAGCGCTTTAAATTTAACTGCCCTTCTTTCAAGTCGCTCAGGCCAAAGTAGATATTTTACGGGGGCCTGGTGTATATACGGGCTCCGTGCTCTCCCTATATACGTGTACGACATTGATCCCTCACTACCCCTTTCTTGTCTCCGGCAGTTTGATACACTCATTGTTGAGGTGTGCGCGCGCGAGCTGTGTGAATGTGTATACGGCAACATCTCGGCGGGCGTGTCGATAAACAGCGTTTGAGCCTTTATCGTTTTTATGTTCGATAAATTTTTACGATTCGCGTGTATACACAAATAACACGGCATGAAAGTTTAAAGGTTCGGTTGTACACTGCGAAGAAAAAAAAAAGGAAGCGTTAAATGTGCATAGCGATAAAATTAAAGAATACAAGCTTGGGCCCGAAACAAAGAGATTTCGGACTAAAAAAATTCGTAAAATATGTATAGTACGCGAGCGGGTGCGCGAGGGAAAAAGACAATGTCCAGCGAATGAAAATTACAAAAGAAATCTGGGCGCCGCATCTAGACGGGGGAGGCCGAGTCCGCTTAGCCCGCGCGCTATAAAGCCGGACACAATCATAATGGCGATGCGCGGCGTTACCTCGCAACACCCCGTTCTCCCCATCTATATTCCTTTTTCTTCTCGGCTCGAGCAAAAGGACTCGAGGAAAAACGAAACCAGCGAGGAGTTTACGAGGCTCTCTTTTACTCTCTCTCTCTCTGCCCCCGCGTGGAACGTGCGCGCGCAGACCGATGGCCTAAACAAAACGATGAGCTGCTGCTGCTGCTTCTTCTGCCCACGCAACGAAATCCAAGCCGGTACACATGGCTTTCATAAAGCGTGCAAAAAAAAAGAAGACCATAGAGCAACGGGGCTCTCTCTCTAGACACTGCAGCAAGGGGTTAAAACTCGTGGGTCGAGGTGCGGGGCTGGGTTATAAGGAGCGGACGCATTTGCATAAGGCCTCCTACATCCGTCGTAATAGCGAGAGAGAGAGAGGCAGTATGGACTTCTGCGAAAAGGCGCGTGTGTGTATAATGTTATATGCACCGGGCGCGAGAGGAGAGCGCGTATACCGAGAAACGGAAGAGAGCACACGGGAGGTGGGGTGGCGCTGCATCTCTCGGGAATCGCGGGGCCCTGCCCACCTGTTCGGCCCGATATGGCGCGCTCCTGCGGCCCTTCCACCTCCTCTCGTCCCCCTCTCGATATCGCGCTGCCTCCGACCTTTTTTCCTCACCCTCTTTATTCTCTCTGCTCCCCTGCCTCTTTCCTCTATACGCTCTTTCCTCTCTCTCTCTCGGGCCCGATCGCTCTCGCGCCCTTGAGAGCCCCTGTGCTCCGGCTAATTAGCGCTGCGAGCATTGTTCTCCCGTATAGACGTGCGGCCGGTTCGAAGAACACCTTCGACCGCTCTCCCTCCCTCTCTCTCTCACCAGATCCTCGATTAGGAATTAGAATGCCAAGACTATTGAGCAATCCCCTGGATAACTCATATATGCGCTCCTTTTCCCTTACCCCCCTCTTGCCCACCCACCTTCTCCCTGTTTCACTCTGTCTGCGCAGTAGATGTGTAACGTTTCTGCGAAGCTGCGCGCTTTCCCATAGCTGATTGTTTAGCCTCGAATTTTTTTTCTCTCCTTCCTTTCTTACCACCCCCCCATCCTCCCCCTGTTTTACATTATTTATTCTGTCAGATTCTATTAATTCCTCCGCAGATAGACTTGGAATATCGAACTATACTTCACGTCTACGTACGCAAATTAACGGTTAGCGCAGAGAGCGAACTCTTTTACACGCACCAGACATACAGGGAGTAGAGGCAATCTAAAGCGGTGTAAATACACTTAGCAGTCTAGACTGTCCGCAACTCTCCCAGCCTCTCTCTATCCGGCGACTATAAATCCTGAAAATGATATAGCCAGCTTTTCAAGAAGCTCGCGAAATCCGAAATATGATTTACAACGCATTGAAATACGCGGCGGCGGTGGCGCGCAGGTACATATATACAGGGCGAGCGTGAATTATCGTCAAAAACATAAATCGCGCATACATCGGCACAGGCCGGCAACAGGCGCACGCGCGTATATACATCGTAGATGAAGAGAGCAAGTATATTATAACACGAGAAATTCGTGAGATCTTCGGTAAAGCAAATGGAGTCGGTGGCAGAGAGTCTATAGGTGCGCTATAACAATGCCGCATTTATTGATCTCTCGAAATCTCTCGTGGTGGGGTGGGAGAGGAGGTAGGGGCGTTGGCTGAAGGAAAGACGGGCTATTCATCGACGCCCCGCCGCTACCGAGAAGCGGGCGTCTGAGAGACCTGCGCCTCTCTTATCTGTACCGCGCGCGTCTTAATCCGCAGCCGGAACTCTCTATGCGTTGGCGCGCGCACCTCTCCCGACGACGAACTAGCTCCTGCGTATATTTCTCGTCGCTGTAATACACGGCTATCCCTCTTGGTCCTTTTGTCTCGCCTTAACCGCGAAGAGAAGAAACGAAGGTGAGGTGGGGAAGGCTAGAGGAGGAAAAAAAATCGCGATAAGTCCCTCCCCCCGTGCTTCCATTCTAATGCGGGGCCGTATGATAAATCGGGCTGCATTTGCTCTTATTATTCATGATAGCCAAGCGCTGGCAGCGCGGCCCGCGTCCTTTCTCTCTCTCTCTCCTTGCCCGCTCGCGATATCATCGCCAATTTAACGGAAAAAACGGGCCTCGCGCGTGTGTGTAACGCGCTGCACGGAAGCCAAGCCGGCAGAAGGAGGGCAGGAGAGAGAGAGAGAGAGAAGGAGAGATTTATACCTCGCGCGCCAGCCATTTCCTAAAGGGTATTAGATGTCTTCGGCCGACCCGATAAAGACGTCTTTTGTTTATTTATGTACGGCGACGTAGGCTCGCGCTGATTTAAAGGCCTCGGCTTTTCCAAGTGAAAAGTCCTTCTATCTATACCCCCAATTTCCCCCCTTCTCTAACCCTTCTCTTTCCTTTACTCACTTGTCGCGCTTTTTTACTCCAGCTCGTGCCAAAGGCGCTTTTCTGCGCCACCCGTGTGATTAATGAGTTGCCGCCGCTGCTGGAGTAAATTTTAAAATTGAGCGGTTCGCGCGTATAAGTGTGACGAGAGAGAGGCTGAGCGTAGTATCGGTGTAGTAGCTCTCGCAGGAATTTTTGCGTAATCTCGCGGTTGCTCTAATAAAATGTATTTGATCTACGGTCACTGCTCCGATGTCTCGTTGTCTACCCTAGCCTTACTGAAGGACGTGTATCGCCGTCGTATATACAGGGAAAATCGCACGCTTTTTTCCGATATATTAGACGCGCGCTGTTCCCTCCGCTCCTCCGCGACATTTCATGTACTCCTATATCTTGGCTATATTAACACTTTAGCGCAATAACGTTGCACCGCGGCTAAAAACTCCGTAGACTTTTATAAATTTTGCAAGAGACAAACTGAGAACACACTGTACACGCGTATGATTTTAATGTCGTTGAAAGTATAATTTACGCCGTTTAACGATCGACATAATTTCCTGTCGGAGAAAGAGGATAAAAAAAAAAGAGTAAAGGGGCAAAGCCGAATATGAAAAATATGGAAAATCCGAGAAGGCCGTCGGAGTACAGGGTATAATAAAGGGAAAACCATTAACGCCAAGCTCTCGCCCCAGTGATCCGCGCGCGTGGATTCGTATAGTACACATATAGAGGCGGAGAGGGAGAGAGTGCCGCTCTATGCAGGCTCTCTCTATCCTGGAAATTAGTTTCGAGAACAAGGGAGGCCGCGGATCCTCTGCAGTCGATGGGAGAGATCGGCTTTGTCTCGCGCAAATGCCATTATCGCCGCGCGAATAATCCTTCCTCTCACCGCCCCCGAACCCCTTCCATCTCTCTCACCACCCTCCCCCTCATCTTCTCCTCCTCTTTCTCTCACTATATCCCAACTAGACGGTATATATACACGGGTACGCGCGAGGGCATGCGGGACGAGCGAAACTTTAATAATAACTATCGCGCAGAAGCTCGCGAGAGAGAGAGAGAGAGAGAGAGCGAGCAACACCGGAGATGGAAGCCCGAGGTAATTTCCGGGGAGCGCTAACCGAGAAGAGGCAAGGGAGGGGCGACGCTGCGCGTACGCCGTTTAGCCGAAGACGAGCTTCTTCGAGCGAGTACTGGGCGCCTTGGGGCCTCCTTCTCCCGGCGCGCGCTATGTGTCCTCCCGCGTTATGGCGCCTCGGCTTATCGGACCGCCGACTTGAGCTTTCGACGGGAAGCCGCTGACTCTCCTCCCGCACCTAGAGCTTCTTCCTCCGGTCTCTTACCGCCGGCAACCCGCTTTAGCTAACTGCGAACTTGCCTGTTCCGAAGGCTTCCATCTCTATATCTCTCTCGTTCTCGGTCGGTGCGCCTCTGCGCCAGCTGCACGTGTTTAACACTGCGTTTAAATCATTTTCAGGAAAATAATGTCGCTTTACTTGTGTACATACACAGATATGTATATAATATATACGTGGTTTATCCTTTTTCTTCGTTTTTCAGGTTTAGGAATTTATAGCGCACGGGAAGGTTTTTCAACGAGGAAGATATCAGTAAATCATTGATTTTGTGAGTAGAGACTGAATCAAAGTTTTACACGTTCGTGAATAATAACGACTCCGACGACTCTACTATTTCTTTCTCCAAAAGCAAACCATCCGTCCTAAATCCAACTATCAAAGGTTTAAGAGAGAATTTAATTAGTCGAGGAAAATTAGTTGGTGCACTTCAGAAGTCACATGATAGAGATCAGATTGATATCTGACGCTTTATAAAGTCGCGTATGATAAATTAAGCATTAAACTCGGTTAAAAGTTGACCTAAAATTATGACGGGGCCGGAGAGGGGGGGGGAAGAAGAGCATAGGAAGACTCGAGCGCGGCCAAGAGCAATCCAGCCGAGGAACTTGCATCTGTTGCCAAGCTCAGCGCGCGCGGAAGCTATACTCTCTTCCTCTCTCGGTCTTGCTCGTGCACTTGCCGGAAACTTAAGGCAAACCTAGTAGACCAACGTACACTTACTTACCCACACATACACACGCGCGTAGATGAGCGAAACGAGAAGTAACTCGCGTTCTCTGCTTTCCCGACGTATTAGCGCAGCGATAAATCTCTCTCTCTCTCTTCCTTACCGAGAGAGAGGGAGGGTGCTAGAGGGCGAGGAGTAGGGCCAAAGCTATACTTCCAGCGCGGTAGCAGGAAGAAGAAGAAGACGAAGAAGCGCGGGCTCGCGTCTCTCTTGGCCCTGTGTTGCCGAGAACGGCAGAAAGTCATTTCCTCTCCCTCCCATCTCGCTTCGGGGGTAATAAAGCCATCTTGCGGAGCAGCACTGGCGGTGGCAGCCCGCCCTCGTCGTCGTCGTCGTCGTCGTACGAGCGCAGAGGAGGACGTAGAGGGAGAGAGCTGGAGGTGGAGGTCGGATAGCGATCTATACTGGCACGCTGCACCCTCGGCAGGTTGCTAGGCGACGCGCCGCCGCCGGCTCAACCCCTTCCGCGCTGTACTCCTCCTCGCCCATCCACCCAGCCACCCCTGCTTCCTCTCTCTCTCTCTCCTTCTCGTCCCCCCCTTCTCCGTCGACGGAGCCAGAGATTGCGCGTCCCTTATCTCCGGCCAGAGATATACCCTCCCCCCCCCCTACAGTCAGCCACCCTCTCGCGCGCCAGCCCCTCTCTTCTCTCTGCCTTATACCGCTATATAGCAAAGCTCCCTCGCTTACTCCCACTACCCGGTTACGCGCGGCTATACAGCTCTTCTCTTTCTCCTTCCTCCTCGACGACGACGACGATGTAGAGCTCGAGGAGGTGTATAAGGTCCACTGCTCTCTTTCTCCCTCTCTTTCGAGAGAGAGAGAGCGAGCCCGGGGATTGACGAAGGAAGTGCCAATAAAGTTACTACGACGCAAAAATGGACTCTCGCGTCTCTCTTTTCAGAAGGCCGACTGGGAAAATCCAGAAGCAACGTATAGATGTGTGTGTCTGTGTATACACATATCCGTGCGACGTGGATATTCGGACATTGCGGCGAATGGGAGGAAAGAAGCAAAAGAGCAGGGTGAATGTGCGCGGGGGGAGAGGACTGGGAAAAGGGGAGGGGGGTGGTAGAGGGAGAAAAAGAGAGGATGGCAGCAGAGAGTCGGAGAGAACTGATAACGGTTTGATGTATGGGCCAGTGACGTCATTGGCCAAAGGGGGAGGGTTGGTACACGGGAGAGCTTTGCTGTCGGTCTCTCTCTTCCCTATACACACCTCCTCCCCCCGGGGGCTGCTTTCCTGACTCTTTTTCCTCAGCATGCGCGTTTCACGTTTGTTTTTCGCTTCGCGCTCCCGAGAGAAAGAGGAGGCACAAGGAAAGAGAAAGAGAGAGATTACGGAAATCGATAGAGGATTACGAGCGGAGGAAGCAGCAACAGAGGATGTGCGTCTATTTTCTCCTTGGGCTTTTATATACACGCGATGCTGCTTCTGCGATTACCCATCTCTAGATTTTTCCCTTTCTACCGGGGGTTTTTTTTTTATATTTATATTCGAAAGTATATACATACACACGATATATACGATGAATTTTTATGGCCGTACACTTGCGGGCGAAACGAATCGAAAAATCTCCAGCGTGACTTATGAACGTGGAAAGAAGAAAGAGCGATTGATTCGCCAGAGAGGGCGGAAATTGATGCGCGCGAGAGCGCAAGTGGAACAAAAACGAGCGAGAGAGTGTAACGAGGACCGGAGAGGGAGGGATGAATCCGGAGGCTGGAACGGCCGAGTGATTTAGCAAGACGGAAAGCTACTCCACCCTCGGCGGCGGTATATCGTTATCTAGCGCGAGCAGGATTGCTCGCTCCTCACGGCGACACTCCCTCTCGACTAACTCATCCGAAAGATCTTTGTGCGTTTTCTCTTTGTCGTCTTCGGTTGAATTAAAATTCACGCGAAGATTCGTGTAAATTGTCAATTATTTAGCTAACTGTAGAGTTTTTACGAAGATAAAACGCTTAGACTCGGGTTAGACCTAGACAAACAGTACCCAGCATACGCGTATTCCAAATTTTTGCATCTACACGGAGAGACCAGATCCATAAAAATTATCGTTGTTTTAACGGTAATCGAGGACTGATTCGCTCCCTACCATATTTTTTATATTTGATTAAAGAAA